>LOJH01016004.1:6374-23100 GCA_001685095.1 Ellobius talpinus | reverse complement strand
GGGCAGGAATGGAGGTTAAGGTGGCCTTCCAGGAAGGGGCACTGAGTAACAAAAGGGAATGGAGCCCATATGGGAGTGTGGCAGCCTGCTTAGGGACAACACAGGATCTGGGGATTGGGCAGAATGGCTGCACCAGAACCTAAAGAAGGCAGGTTAGCGTGGGTGGTGTGGTACACACCTTCAATTCCAGCACTTGGGAGGCAGAAGCAGACAGATCTCTGTTAATTTGAGGCCAGCCTGATCTACAAAGCAAGTTCCAGGACAGTCGGGGCTACATAGAGAAACCCTGTCCTGAAAAACAAAAAAACAAAAAAGAAGGAAGGGGAGGAAGCAGGTTACTCCAGACAGCAAATTTAGGGACACTCACCCACAGAGGAAGGCCAAGGTGCACAAAACCCCAGGAGCTCAGGTTTACAAACTCTGCTAAGAGTCAACAGTTGGCTGACACCATCCGCGTGACCTTATTGCGCTCTCATAAAGGTCTTTCCAGGATAGAATTGATCGCTGCTATTGCTACACATAAGGATGAAGGGTATGAAAAGCTCAGTATCTGTTGGGGTCACAGAGGAAGGAGAACCAGCTGTAACTCTGAGCACAGGAGACCAAGAACTAGGCCAGGAAGATGAATGGGCCCAAGTACAGTTGATCCTAGCTGCTTGGGCTGGGTGCTGTGGTGCTTCGTCGGGAGCCAACCTGGGCCAGTCACAGCGCCTCAACACCTGGTCAGGGAGAAAATCTCAGCATTTGGGTAAGGCTCATTACCCATACTGTGGGTGGGCCTCATCCAAGCAGAATGTTTGAAAGTAAACATCAACTTCCATGTGTCCTGCACAGTCCATATTGGGCCGCCCCACCTGCCTATACAAGGACACAAGCCCTGTCCAACTAGTAGTTTTTTGGATAGCTTTGATCACACAGGGTAAAAGGCACGTGGAAGAAGACCCAGTTCCGGTGGCCATATTTGCAAGGGGAAGGAGCATCTGAGAAAGGTATGCAGGCTGCACTAATAGGCCTATATCAGACTCAGATGCCCCAACCAGGCTTCTGAGCGCCCAGGCTAGTCACATTGCAGCCAGTCCCGCACAGCTTGTTGCTCCTGGAGCCGTCAAGCCCATCCGGTCACTTCCGAAGAACAAGTACTGGGCGGGGCTAGTGGCCGAGCTCTGCCAATCCTTGGGCTGTTTATCCTTCAAGCCGCCCACCTGGTCTTAAGTCGTTGATTGGCAGCTCTGCCATGCGCCGTCCACATTTGTCCCAGGAATCTTGGCCCGATCGCTGCAGCGCTTCCGGACGACTTTCCCCTAAACAATATGCTGCCATGCGGAGGGCCAGGCTTGAGTAAGGGGCGCGGTCACATCGGGCGGAGGCAAGAGCCAGGAGGCGTGGTATATGAGGGGGAGTGTCCATATGGAGATGAGCGAGGTCTTATTGGCGCTGAGTTGGGCCAGGGAGTGGACAGATAGGCCTGGAGGATGAAGGGGCGTGGCTATGTGATCGGAGACCGGGGTCCTCAGTGCCGTGGATTGAGGTTAGGTGGTTCAAGGCGGGGCCTCGGGGAGGGGCCTGGGTCGGGGGCGGGGCTTCGGGCAATCAGTCTCAAACACCTAGTGTCTCAACTCCAGTTGTCTTGTGTGCGCATTAGTCGGGTCTTATCAGGTGCTTTTCTCTGCTGTCCTCCTGGCCCCGAGCCCTTGGCCCTGGCCCACGGCCCCCCAGCTTCTGTGGGACACCCTCCTCCCGCCCCGCCCTCTCCGACTAGAATCGCTGACTTCTTTCGCGGCAGAGCAGGTGTCCCCAGCTCCATGAGCTCTTTAGGGGATCAGGTACGGGACTGGCATCAGGGCGTACTGGCCGTGGCAAGCGAAGACTGGGATCGCGCCCTGTGCCTCTTCTCAGATGTCCAGGAGCCGCGGGCCAAGATGTACTTCAACATGGGCTGCGTGCGTCTGATGGCCGGGGATCCCGAGGCTGCGTTGCGGGTAAGCTTCCTGGGACTGGTGACAGAGACCTATAGGGGAATATCCCTGGTGGAGGCCTGTAGGGGAATGCAAATGAAGACGTAACTGCGGGCATGAATCCTTATCTTGGAATGGACACCCTGGAAAAGGACGCCCTTCTCCACCTCATAGACTCCTGGAAGTGGGAGAATTCCTGCCCCTTCACCTCGTCCTTTACCTAGAGATTGTTCCACTAATGCTCCCTCTTAGTGACTGCCTGAAGCAGGCAGGAGGTTTGTGGTTGGGAGAGCCCTCTCTTAGTTGAGGCCAGAATGAAGCACAGGGCACATAGTCACATGTACCAAATGCATCAGTTCTGTACCAGGCCAGGTCATCAGTCTGGAGGGGGGGACACCCTGAAGGCAGGCTGGAAGCTGGGCCAGAGTCAGCTGGGGCTCTGCCTGTCCTGTGAAGGCACACATGTGGGGATGGAGGCACACACAGCTGTCTTCCCAGTCCCGAGCACTTCCATGTCTCCCCAATTGCTTCTCAAAGCAGAACTCCTCAGGGATGCACACTGTAGAGGAGGCAGTCAGGGCATCTCCTGCTTGTGCTCCTCAAAGTGACAGCTATTCTTGGGTGTGTGATGTAAACCCTCAGCACCCTGCCTCTAACCCAGACGTTGTCATTCACATGGCAGTGATTGACCTGGACACCACACAGATGAGAAGCAAAGACACCCAGGCCCCAAGAGTGAGAGATGGAGGCTTGGACTGTGCAGAGATGGTCTCTCCTCTTGTTTCTTTCTTGAAAGGCCATTGTTTATTTATTTACATATGTGTGTGAGTTAGGAGTCCTCTTGTGAGAGTCAGTTCTCTCCTTCCACCACGTGGGATTCAGGGATCAAACTCTTAGGCATGGTGGCAAGTGCCTTTACCCGCTGAGCCATCTCGCCAACTCTCTTCTGTGACTTCCTACATATGCATTTGCCCCTACGATTACTTCAGAATTGCTTCTTCATTAAAAGGTTATTGCTTAAGCCAGGCATGGTGGCGCCTGCCTCTAATCCCAGCACTCAGGAGGCAGAGGCAGGTGGATCCCTTGAGTTCGAGGCCAACCTAGTCTACAAAGCAAAATTCAGGACAGACTCCAAAGCTACACAGGGAAACCCAGGCTCAAGAAAAAAAAAACAACAGCAACCAAAATGAAAAACAACAACAAAAATAGAACCAAAAGGTTATTGTTCAGGAAAGGGAAAGAAACGATCTGCTACCAGGTGGTTCAACAGTGAGTCATGTGTTAGGTCCACCGCTCACCTCCTCACACTGTAGCTAGAAATGCTTTGAAATGCTCTGCCAAAAGAAGAATGGGCACTGCCTTAAGTCAACAGAACTAATGTGTATAAGCCTAGGCGCATCGGTTAGACCCGGAAACTCTAAGAAGCGGGTGGTGCAGCCACAATAAGGAAAACTAAGGGTGCAGCTCTGATGTGGCTGCACTTCACCCTGTCGGTGTGACACTTGCAATGGTGGATGCAGCTACAAGGAGTCACCCCGTTTCCAGGTTGATTGTGGCATGGGAAAACTCCAAGTCAGATGAAGTTCAACAGTCAGTCCACCTGACCAGTTTCGGTATCAGGAAGCTACACCAGGTTTAGCTGGTGGCTGCTTTCCCTGCTGGGGACAGACATTTCTGTGTCTGGTTTAAGGATCTGTGCTGCCTGGACACAGAAGACTGTGATTCCGAGTCTAATCGATATATAATGTGCCATTTTGTGTGAACTACCAAAAGAGATGTTCAAAGATTTATTTATTTTATGGATGTGAGTGCTCTGTCTGCATGTCTGCCTGCACACAGGAAGAGGGCATCAGATTACAGATGGTTGTGAGCCACCATGTGATTGCTGGGAATTGAACTCAAGATCTCTGGAAGAGCAGCCCTCTCCAGCCCCTGAAAAGAGATTTTAAAAAGCCAGAAGTCTTACACAATCCTGTCTCCCAGAGACATCTGTTACTGACATTTCGGAGCACGTTCTTTTAGCTCTGCGTTCACTGCAGACAGAATGGGTTTCTGTACCATAGAGATACATGATCTTATGAGGTGCTTGGTGCAGCCAAGAAGTCTATGCAGTGGCACATTTGTGCAGGCTCCAGCTTGGCAGGCACCTGCTGCAAGCAGCTCTTGTTCGTTAATACATTTCCACGTGCATTTGTGGGATTGGGTTCTTGGGTCACTGAGTGTGCTGTTCCACAAGCATTTTTGTCCCCAGACATTTGGCCAAGCAGTGACCAAGGACCCCTGCATGGCTGTTGGCTTCTTCCAGCAGGGAGTGGCTAATTTCCAGCTGGAGAGGTGAGTGCATGCAGCAGGGTCCCCTGTTCCTCACTGGATGATTCACAGGCTCAGCTCCTCCTTTGTAGTTACTGAGAGGCCCCTGCTGCTCACAGGTTCCAGGAGGCTGTGTCTGACTTCCAGCTGGCCCTGGCACAGCTGAGAGGCAATGCTGTCATTGACTACACTCAACTGGGTCTGTACTTCAAACTGCACGCCTGGGAGGTGAGTGGGCATTCCACGTGTGCAAAGTCAGACACCAAGTAGTGTCGCCGGGCCTTGGAAGTGCTCTGTGGCCCTGGGGTTCTGCGGGGGCATTCTAGGGTTCATGGGAGTTCTAAGGTTCTGCCATGGTCCTGGCTGGAGTCCTAGGGTAAAATCTAGAGCGTTGCCAGGGGCTGTCACCTTTATGTTGGTGCTACTGTCATCGTCAGCCATGTGGAATGAGGTGCTCTGTCCAGCCTTTTGGAGCCCTGAAATCCCCCAGCCCCTTGATTGCCCAAAGAGGCCAGAGTGGCCACAGAGGGAGCAGGCTACTCATGCACTTGGGAGCCAGCCAGAATAGGCTCATGCGGGAGAAAAGCAGGACAGAACTGAAGATCACGACAAGGTGACAGACCAGTTTGGGGGAAGGGGAATGGCTCAGCAGTGCCTGCAGCTGCACCAGAGGAAACAGTAGGAACAGAGGACCCAGGGAGAGTGGGTGGGTTTCTCTCTGCATAGCAAAGCTGGATTTCTTGTGTGTGTACTTCTCCAGGGTGAAGGGAGGATGGGCTCTCAGCATCGTGAGTTCACATGTCACTGGGTCTGTAGAATAGCCTTAACTCAGTTCATCTTGCCCATGAGAGTGTTCTGAATGTGGGGTTCTGAATGTCCCCTGGACAGCCAATGGGAACCCTTAGACATACTCTAGGTTCCGGGGTACAGAGAACAGTTAGTGGGGGGTGGCAGAGTATAGAATTAGGAAGGTGTTAACCAAGGGAATACTTTGTGAGCCACCATGTGAAAGCTGGGAATTTCTCACCATGAGAGAGTCCTCTGGAAGAGCAGTGAGTACCCTAACCCCTGAGCAATCTCTCCAACTACCACCCCTCCCCCAGCAAAGGGGGACACTTTAAAAGAGAGAGCTACTTCTGCTGTTTCAAGCAGAAAAGCTCAAAGCAAAACATGGTCCTCTGAGGTCTAAACAGATACAGGGAATGAGCACTTGGCATCTAACAACTGAGCCAGCCAGGCAGCAGGTGGCCTGGTCCCTACCCATAGCGCCTATGGCAGCTTAACACACAGAAGAACCTTCAGCTACAATGACTGGGGAGTTCAGATGAAGACCATCTGGGGAGCCTGGCCCCTGCCCTGTTCCTAGGTCCTGTACAACACCGCGTCAGCACAGTGCCAGGCAGGGCTCTGGACCAAGGCTGCTGATACTCTAGTGGAAGCAATCTCCAAATGGCCAGAGGGTGCCCAAGATGTCCTGGACACTGCTCTGGACCAAGTACGGGTAAGAAGGGCATGTGACAGTCACACTGGTTTGGAGCCATGTTCTATAGCTTATGCCCTAAAGACAGACTATAGGACATGGAGAGAGGGAGCCTGGGTGTCCCATGATGATAGCCCAAGCATCCCCTCTGCTTCAAGGCTCAGTTATTGCAGCCGTGGCCACCCAGGTTTGCATGCTCCATCCCAGAAACAGGTACCCCTGCAGCTGCGGCAAGTCCCCAAGGGTGAGGTCTTCCAGCCTCCCAGACAATACCTACAGCATCTGGAGCCCATGGATTTCCTTGGCAAGGCTAAGGTAAAGCACTAGGGTGTTTTCCAGCTTGGGTACCCAGCTGCCAAAATGGCAGTTGTAGCCTATGTCAAACTCACGGTGTGGTGGCTCCCGCACTGGACATCCAATGTGTTTATGAGGTATAGTTCAGGCCACTTGAAAGTCAGACAGGTAGAGAGAGAGTGGGCCCACTGTTCCTATGGGTTGGGGTTCATACATGACGCTGTAGCCCTGGAGGCAGAACTTACCAAAGCAAGTCAGTTTTAAAGGAGAGGGCTCAGGCCTTTTGATGGGAATCCCTATTGGTGCCCCTCCCCACCCCCGTACTTTTCTCCCAGATGTTCCCAGTGTCTGTGCATCTTCATGTATTTCTGTTTCTGCATCTCTAGTACAGACAGGGGAGTATCCCACCTTCAAATATAAGAGGGGAACTCAAAAAAAAACTAGTCAGAGTATCACAAAGAGAGGCCAACTTGGTATTGCATTGATGACCCCTGGGCTGGCCACATACCTATGGCTATTGACAACAGCCCTTGTGCTGGACCTACCAACACTGTGTGACCATGTGACCATGTGCAGCTGCCTGAGGTGTACACTGCCTGTGCCTGTTGCCTGACTGAGTACAGGTGGAAAGGACACTGTACCTGTGCATCCATCAGAGTTCACTTAGATGGCTGTTACAAGAAACAAGAATATTTAAAAAGTTGTACTAAAATTAAGTTGCTATTATTAGTACAGGTTTTTCTTAGTCATCTTTTTTTTTTTAAACTGTAGTGGTCCAGCAGTCTTGAGCTAGGTGTAGGCAGCCCACACCCTGCAAATTACAGCTACAGAGGTACCAGGAATTGGGGACC
The DNA here is from genome assembly GCA_001685095.1 of Ellobius talpinus. Lineage (NCBI taxonomy): Eukaryota > Metazoa > Chordata > Mammalia > Rodentia > Cricetidae > Ellobius > Ellobius talpinus. Next base: position 16,210 of record LOJH01016004.1, on the reverse strand, counting down.
TGGAGGAGCAGCCTCACTGGGGCCCTAACCCAGCTGTATTCCTGCCCCCACTAGGTGGTGGCTTCTGTTATCCCTGACAACTGCACCTCAGACAGCTGGCCTCAGAAGGTAAGCGGGTAGGCGTCGAGCAGATCTCTGCCTGGTTTGTAGAACTGTACGCTGATAAGGAAACAAAGCTTAGGCAGGCTGGGTCCAGAGCTTGAGTCGCATGCTAGGAAAGCCTTGAGAATGAGGCCCCCCTCCTTCTGTGGCCTTAGACTTAGGCCTTCAAAGTGCTGGCATCCACCACATTCCCACTCTTCCTGAGGAACAGCTCTGACCTGGCAGGGATGGCCGGTCACTTCGGTTCATTCTTCTGTCATGAGCCAGAGTAAGCGTAAGCTTCTGGGAGGGCAGGCAGCTCCTTGACAGCCAGGCTAGGGATATGCTCAGTCAGCCATGGTGGGCCTGACACCAGGGGATGGGCTAGTCGGGCCAATTCACTGGCACATACTCAAACCCACCACAGGGACCCGACAGGGGCTGTCAACAGAAGGTTGGAGCCTCTGTTGGACATATAGTGATCATAAGACAGTCTGGGGAAGGACAGGCCAGAGGGCCCAAACAATGCCAACCTCCTTCCCGGCCATTGCAAATCGTCAGAGCCCCTTGTGCCTGGGTAAAGAGTGGTTAGGCAGAAACCCCTGCTGCCCTAGCTCAGCCCTAAGAGCCTGGTGAGCGGTTTAGAAGGTGTGATTACAGGACACAGGACGTCACCTCCACCTCTTTTCTCTGCAGTATTTAGTTCATCCCAATCCAGCAGTTCAATGTCCTTTACAGCTGTGCTCAAAATCCCCAGATCCTTAAGCCTGCATCTCCAAGCTCCTGCCCTGGGCTGTAAACCTCACAAGGGCCAAACGTTGCTTTTCCACAGTCTCCTTTTAAAACTAGTCACAAGCCACGTCAATGAGTGCCCAACAGAGGCTAGAGGTTTCCATCTCCTCGCCAACTGAGGGCACCCGAGGCTGGGCACCTCCTTAGAATCTGTCCTGGGTTTCTCGAGGTCCATGGAGAAGCCATCAAACTGGAGTCAGGGATCAGTAGAAGGCCTGGGGAGCAGGCTGACTCCCCACCATTGGGGAATGGTGCTAGGCAACCTGTTTGTGGACTCTAGACCTATGGGGACTCAACCCTGTCCCCAGATGTACCTAGAGTTTGGGACTACCATGCATTTACTCCCAAACTTCCTGCCAACTGCTGGCTAAGCTCCCGGATCACATCCTTAACCACTGGCAGTGCCAGGATAAAGCCCAAGGAGTTTCTCCCTTGAGTCCAAACCCACCACCTCAAGACCTTTCTACTTTAGGTCCCACCCCAGGACCACATTCTTCTGGGGGGATGCAATTTTTTATAAAATTCAACAGAGGTAAAACCACATCAAGGGAAGTCTAGGAAACGCCACCACACAATAGTGGCACTTATGGATGCAGAGTTGTAACTAGAAAGTAGCCAGATTACCAGCCTCAGTGAGAACTGAACACTTCAAAGGGGGGGGCTGTGGATATATTTATTCTCCTTGACTAATGGTGTAATTAGATCTATGTAAATAGAAATCAAGAACTCATGCTTGGAGCAAAAACTGAAGTCTGAATTGTAAAATTTTGAGGAAAAGGTGACCTCTCTATTGAAACTTGGTAAAATGTTTTGCCTGGACTATACTTTACACTTAGCCATAACATGCTTGTGTAACTTCTTGACATACAAAGTAGGCTCTCAACATTCAGTTAAACATGCTTTTAAGTGGAAGGGTAGCCCCACACCCCAACCTGGGCACATCTGTAGACAGGCTCCTTATGTTGATTAAATTCCCTCCCACCTGCAGGAAAGTTGGCAAGCTAAATAATAAAAACACTGGCATGCATTCAAATCGTGCAAAAATAAATTTTAGGCAATTTATGCAAAAACAGTTCTGTATAATGTGAGATGTAACAAAACCAACTAAACAAACTGTGTCAAGACAGCTGCAGGTGGTGTGTGTGAGGACCAGTTCAGAACAGAACAACAGCAACAAAAAGCCTCAGGACAACGCTCACTTCCTTGTGGCTCAGATCCACCCTTTTCTCCTGCAGCCTAGGGTCCCCTCCCCTACAGCTTTCTGACTCACCTGATCTGCCCCCTCTGTTGAGGTCCTGCTACCCCTGTCTTCCTTTGCAGAGGTCCCAGATGGAGCAAGTTGGCCATCAGTCTTCTGCGTCTATGGGTAAGAGGATCCCAAGCAATAGGGGGAGGGGGGACCACCCCAGGAGAGCTGGGACATGAGCACTTGTCCCTTAAAGTTTGGGGCAGAGGACAGCTGCCTGCAGTCATTCATCACTTCAAAGTATCTTCTTTGTGGAAAGGTGGTCACATGAGCCGTGTTCTATGCTACAGTTTGCTGGCATCCGCAGGGCCTGACCCAGGCCCCCCTGAAGACTCCTCAGAAGCTGGGGTAAGAGCTATCCTCTCCAGTCCCTCCTCACCAGCCACTTGAGGCAAAGGCAGCCCTCGCTCAGATTCTATTTTCCTCCTTGTAGCCCGGTCCCTACTCTGACCTCTTGCGTACAAGGACCACCCTGCCTTCAAAGGCTATGCAACCCTGTTTCTGTCCTCAGGGAGCAGCTACTGAGGACCCTGAATCCCTGGTGACTGTCACTGTGCAGTGCCACCTTACTGTGCCCCTGAAGGCCCCAAGAGGCACTGACCTGTCTGGCCTTCGAACATTGCTGACTCAAGCCCTCCTTCACCAGGCCCAGAAGGGGCAGCTCAGGTGAGTCAGAAACCGAGGGGGAGGGGACCCTAGGCTGCAGGAGAAAAGGGTGAATCCCAGCTACAAGGAAGTGAGAGCTGTCCAGAGCTGAGCAAAGGGGATTTTTGATGCTGTTGTTCTGTTCTGAACTGGTCAGTTTTCCAGCCCAGGAAGGGACCAAAGCTAATGCCTTCTCAGCTCTATGCCTAAGATCCTAGGCAGTCACTGGAAGTAAGGGCTGGGGCTGGAGAGGGACCGAGGTTAACTTCCTTTCGGGGGAGACACAAGGAACTCCCCTACATACTGTAGCACACACTCAGGACCCCCTTTGCAGTTACAAGGCCCCACGAGAGAAGTTCTGGACCCCAATCTCCACGGAGGACTCACTGCAGAGTGCATGGAGGAATGTGGCCGTGGGCCCAAGAGGGTTGCATCTCCAGTGCCGGGTGAGCCAGGGGGAGAGGCTGTGATGCCCACCAGCCCCGGCAGGTGGAGGGGAAAGCCCCTCTCTTGTGCCACCCCTGCAGCCCACCCTTCTGCCACAGGGGGCCTGGGGCCGACCAGTCCTCTACCAGGTAGTAGCTCGGCACAGTTACACAGCCCGAAGGCCTGAGGATTTGGACTTCCGCCAAGGGGACACAGTGGATGTTCTGTGTGAAGGTAGAACAAGACGGCCCTTCCCCAACACTGCTGGCTTGCCCAGGCCTGGTGGGGGCTCTGTTCTATAGGGTTCGGTTTTGGCTATAAGCAGACCCAGCATCCACCATGTCTCCACAGTGGACGAAGCATGGCTGGAGGGACACCGAGACGGCTGCATAGGCATTTTCCCCAAGTGCTTTGTGGTCCCAGCTGGTGCCTGTGTGGAAGCCGGAGCTGTTCCAGGACCCAAGCCAGGAGACCAGCACTAGCAACATTGTGACAAGATCAGTTTTAATTTAAACAAACAAAAAACTATCCCCCTCATCCCTGTGTGGTCTGCCTTCTTGAGTTGATGATAAAGAGGATCAAACTAACCCCCTCATGCCTAAGTGGTCTATCTTCTAGGGCTGATGACAAAAGAGGATCCAACCAAAAGTTCTTGGCAGAGGGAAGCTGGGCTGGCCCACAGACCTGGATTCTGACTGTCTGGTCTACTTCGATTATAGCGGCTTCTGCTATAGATATGGATAGAGGCTTCTGCTGGGCTGGCCACAGCCTTCGGAGGTAGTCCTAGTCCTGCTGGGCTGGCCACAGCCTTCGGAGGTAGCCCTAGTCCCACAGCTACCCCTTCCCAGAGCCTTCTTGTTTCCATCCCTTGGAAGACTACAGACCCCATAGCCAGTGCCACCCTGAGGGCAGAGGGGAGTCAGTACTATCAGGAATTGGCTCACTTGGTCTGCTTGAAGGACTGGAGCCCTTAAAGGTCAGGGGTTCATGAGGGCAGGCATCCAGGATGTGCCTAGTAGGTCCTGTGTGCCAAAGGCTTTCTTTCCTGAGGACAGTTGATGTTGGCTCACAAGGTAGACAACACAGACTTTTATGTTGTTGCTGCTGAATCCAAACGCTGTTCCTGCTTTAGATGCGGAGCAGCCTGTAATCTGTTTCCGCTTGGTTTCCCCTAGTTAGTCCTGGGTCCAGAAGAGCTGGACTGCAGCTGCTCCTAGAATGGCCACGAGGGTCAGCACTGCAAACACCACTCCGGCCGTCCAGATGCTGTAGCTCTGAGCCCGCCACTGGGTCGGTGCCTCTGCTGGAATCATGCCTGTGAGGTTCAGCATGTAGCCCAGTGTCCAGCCAATGTCCATGCCACCTGCCTGCAAGACACATGGCTGCTCAGGGCTGCTGAGTGGCTGCCCTAGGCCCCATCCCCTTCTCACCCCGAACCAGACATGCTAAGGCTCTGGGCGCCAGTCACCTGCTTCTGGAACTGGATGTTGGGCCAGGTCTCCTCGCTGAATTTGTAGCCCTCCAGCAGCAATACGAGGATGTACAGGCCTGAGGCACAGTAGTCCCGTAGCCAGCGCTGCTGCCCAGGGTAGCTGGCTTCCACCTTGAGTTCCAGAAGCCGATGTAAAAGTGAGTCCCCAATACTTCCTAAGACTGCCCCCTCCCCAGCTATAGTGGGACCTCCATACATCCAAACAGTCTCCAGACAGCAGGAAAGTGTTAAATGTTTTTTTAAAAAAAGTCTTTCTCTAAGTCCCCATGGAGACCATCCTCCAGCTAGGAGTGGGTGGGGTGGCCAACCTCATGACAAACAGAAGCTGATCCCCATCAGGGTTCTGGACTTCTTTCTGCCCAAAACAAGCCACTCTCCCTACCACGGCATTTTCCTCCCCAATCCTGGTACCTAAACATGGCTTTGCCATGAATCTCTGTCCAGGAAAACCCAATAAGACCCCAGAGGCCCTGCTTGCCCATGGTGCGGTATGAAGAGGGTGCTAGGGCCGCATCCAGGGTCACATCACCTACCAGTTCCCAGGGTGTCTGACAGAACTTCCAGACGGTGTCATTGACAATGTTCAACGGCTGCCTGGAGGTGAGGTTCAGGAAGTGGAAAGTATAGTAGAAGTTGGAAAATGCCTGGGGGGTGTAGAGAACCCCGTCTCAGCCTGAGGGAGGCCTAGGGCACTTCAGTCAAGTATTCCCTCCAGTTTCGGAATCCCTAAGAGCCAGCGGGGGCACCTCAGAAGGACACCTGGTACCCCAGAAGGAAGCCAGGGCTGGGAGGGAGGAGAACATGCTTACACAGAACTGGCCATATAAAGGAGGCTGGTAGACTCCATTGAAAGCACAATCTTGGTCCTTACAGCTGGAGGAATTGAAGAGATTTTGGAGGGCCTCCACACAGTCCCTGGGGTTGCCTGTCCCTTCAACTGTGAAGTTCTGTGTGAGGTTCAGGGAATCTGTAGTGTGGACACAGGGTGACTCATACAGCAGAGCCAGTGACAATGTGGCCTGGTAGCCTCTATGGTAGCATGGGTGTTGGACCCGGGGTTCTGAGCTGTTCTGCTGAGAGAGGAAACGTCGTGAACTCTAGGCTCTGGCACACTCCCTGACTTTACCCCCATGCCATCCCACTTCTCCACCCTTCAAATACCAACCTAACCTGTGCCAGCTCAGCCAGGAGCCTTATCAGGACCTGGTCCCGCCCAAAACAGAGGTAGCTGTGAGTATAGATGCTGTAGTTGGCCCCGTACAGATGGAAGGTAACCCGGTTGCTCTGGTTCAGGATGGGGCCCTGAGGCATGAAGCTGATCTGGGTGGAGGCTCCACCCAGGTCCAGAGCACCAACCAGCATCCTCTCTTCAGGCAGAATCCACTGTCCAGAGGAATACTGACCACAGAGGAAATGCTTAGCTCTGGGCAGACGCTGGTCCCAGCTGCCGGCCAGTGAGCTGCAGGCACTGGTCTCTCAGACCAACCCCTCACCCTTGGGCTGCCCCTGCACCTTGAGGAGCATTCCCAGGACATAGTTGATAGTGATCCAACCAAAGGCACCTTCATCCTGCCCAGTCAGGATCTCGGCACCCCAAAAATCCACAGGAGACTTGCTTAGTGTCAGGGAGACTGCAGCTAGGATGTCTCTTGCCTGAGAGCTGTTCTTCTGACTGGGTAGAGGGGACCATGCTGGAGGAAAGCCATACCCCAACCTCCACTGCACCTCACCCCAGGGTATTCAAGCCTGGCTTTCGGGAGTGACCCTAACAGATGCAACCTGGTACTACCTCACCTGAGCAGCCTCATTCCTGCTGTGGCCCCCAAGAATGTGGGCGTCTCTTGATGCTGGGTCTGTGGGATCAATGCCAGTGCCTCCTCCAGGCAGCTCTTCAGGCTTTCCCCAGCCTGTGTTGGGTCAGAGGCGTAGGAGGAGATCCCAGGTCCTGAAACACAGTACCCTAGGAAAAGGCTCCAGATCTGAAGGTTGGGACTCAGGGGTGGCCCCAAATATGTCATCACATCCTACTGCTTGGAACCTGTTAATGTGACCTTTTATGGAAGAAGGAAGGGTTCTCAGGCTTAGTTAAGGATTTTTGAATGGAGCTTGATGGTGCTTGTTTATCATCATAGTACTCAGGAGGCTGAGGCAGGGGGTAGAGGGTTCAAAGTCAGTCTGGACTACACAGCAAGACTGTCTCAAATAACAACAAAGGAAACCTACAGATAAGGCTAGTGTGTTTGTATCGTGGGCTCCAAGTCTCGTGACTACAGTCCCTACAGGGAAAGGTGGGAAACCCTAAGTTTCTCCCACTTCGGGGCTTCTAGAGTATGGCTCTGCCACCCCCAGGCCTCAGGCTTTTGACTCTAGAACTGAGAGGAAGCCCAGGAAATGAACTCAGGACCCAGCATTTGGTGGCTTCTGTCATCAGTGTGGTGTGGTACCTAAAAAGGATGCCCCAGGACACCAGAGCCGCAGGACCTGGGGGAGGTGCAGTGTCTGAGAGAGCCACGTGTGTATTCCCATTGGACACAGCCCAACCGAGTGACCCTGCTTCTCCCTTCACTGCTCGGTTGAGGTGCCTTCCTGAGGACTAGAAACATAGCTTCCACCATCATCAAGTGATCCTCCTGTCGTTGCCCGGGAGTCCAAGCCAGGTAGCAATGACCTACTATGGAACTGCCCACTGACCTTCTATCTCGCAAGCCAGGGCCTGACTGACCACTCCGGTGTCCTTCTCCTTGTTTGCTGGCCACTGGTACACAAACAGGGATGTGTGGGAGGAGCCAGCGTCAAACACAATTCCAAACTAAGGACAACATTGGGATCAGACAGGTGTGGAGGCCAACATCCTGGTCACCCAGCCCAACCCTCTCAGCAGGTCCCTGAGCCAAACCTTGGTGTCTGCAGGCAGGAAGACATTGATGGCCTTCACCAGGACGAGTAGGAGCATGGTGAGGCCAGAGGCTGCTGTGATCCCCAAGAGGGCTACGAAGACCCGTTCCTTCCGGGAGAGTCCCATGGCAGGAGGGGTGAGCTGCAAGGGTCAGGTGGGTATCAGTGGACACTCAGACTCCACCTGCTGTCCCAGTCCCAGCCTTCTAGAGGCAGGGTCTTAACACGTCCCAACTTTCCTTAGATGTTGTCAAATCCGAGATTCAGTAAGCCTCCCTTGGCCAGGTTAGTAGCCAGGACAGTCACAGTTAAAAAAGGCCAAGAGCAGTGTCCAGAGTCCAGCTGGGCAGGCCCAATATTGTCACAGAGCCTGGGGGCCAGTACACAGCCTGGTGGAGCCACTATCAAGAGCTAATGGAGCCCCAGGTGAACCCCCTAAATAAGCCTTGCCTTCCCTCTCCTTCTGGGCCCCTGCTCTCTTGACTCTCCACGAGGAGCCCCAGTTCTGAACTGAACTCAGGGCTTCATGCCAGGGTCTTCTCTCTGGGAGACTCAAGGCCAGACCCATGCCACTTGGAGTCCAAGGACCAGATATGGGCCCTTCACAAGGCCAGCTAGCAGTCTGTGCTTCTTAACAAAGACATCTGTTTCTTTTGGAAATCCTAAACTTGGGTTTCTCTAATGAGGATCTGAGAGAGTTTAGCTGACCCCAGATGAACCTGGGCAGCTGACCAAGGAATGTTATTATCCTTGCTACCCAGGAGAGCTACATCCTCATCTCCACTGGAGCCCAGCAGGGCTTCTGAGTCCTTACCCACTCCAACCCACCAATGTGAAGAGAGGTCAACCCTGTTTCATGGCAAGCCCGCACAATGGATGCTGTTGCTCACTGGACTGGTCAAAGCCAGAGTGTTCCCTGAGCCTCCAGCAGATTGAAAGTCTGTGACTTCGTATCCCGTGGCATATCTCCCAAGAATGAAGATATTCCCAGTGTTTTGTGAGTGACAGACAGAGGACCCCTGGGAACAGGCTAAGTGAAGCACGAACCCATCTGAAAGATGGGAGATTGTGGAAAGAACGGACAAAAGACCCAAACAGCACCCAAGTCCAGTGCTAAATGGGCCACAGGTAGGAACCAAGAAGACACAGACCCCACCTCAGGGAATGTAGCCCCTGAGGCTAGGTAGTCATAAAATGAGGACGAGATAGGTTCCCCTCACCCAGGACAGGCAGTCCCCTACCAAGCCAGCCCACAGACCAGGACAACCCCTTGGGTCCCTCACCTGAGCTGGAAGCCAACCTTCAAGGGTAGCTGGAGGAAGTTGTGTTCCTGGGTGCAACTGACCTATGCACCTGCTGCCCTCCACACCCTGTCTCCGCCCACTTGAGCTTGGGGCTGTGATGGGAGGGGCAGGTCTGCTTTCTGTCTGCTGCTCGGGGTCTGCCGTCTACAGTTTTCTCGTCTGCACCATCAATTCCAGGTTTTCGTTTTGCCCCTGGAGAGGGAGGAAGGGCAGTGCTCCTAGAGCTCGGGGTGAACTTTGGAACTGTCCCGGGAATGACAGAGAAGGTAGGACTGCCCCCCCCGCCCCATTACCATGGACCTTGTCCTCTGTCCTGCTCACTTAGGCCAGGCCAGAGCAGTCAGAGAGCAGGTGACAGAGCATCCTGGACTGGAGGCTGCGTGCTACAAACCTGCAAAGGTAAGAGGGCCAGATAAAGCCATTCTCCTTTAGACCTGTTGAGTTTTTAAAAACATAAGGTACAGGCCCTGGATATAGCTCAGTTGATAGAATTATTTACCTAGCAGGCACAAGCCCTGTGTTCGAGCCCCAGAACCACATGAAGCTACATGTGTGCCTGGTGACAATCCTAGTCCTCTGGAGGCAGGAGAATCAGAAGTTTACGGTCATCCTCTGAGTTCAAAGCCAACTTGGGCAACATGAACACTTGTCTCAAAAATAATAAGAACAAATTGGAGCTGGAGAGATGACTCAGTCGGTAAAGGGCTTGCTGTAGAAGTGTGCGGACCTGTGTTGAAAGGCACAGCATATACATAAAAGCCAGGTGTGGTGGCACACATCTGTGGACAGGGTAGGGGCAGAAGCAGAGGAATCTCCAGTTTAGAGAATTAAACTGGAGTAGGGGCTAACCAGTTTAGCTGAATTAATGAGATAGCTTCAGGTTCAGTGAGAGACCCAGTCTCAGATAGATGGGTAGATAGATAGATAGATAGATAGATAGATAGATAGATAGATA
>LOJH01016003.1:0-17922 GCA_001685095.1 Ellobius talpinus | reverse complement strand
CCACATGGTGGCTCACAACCATCTGTAATGAGGACTGGCGCCCTCTTCTGGCCTTCAGGCATGCACACAGACAATAAATAAATATTTTTTGTATACATAATAAATAAATATTTTTAAAAAATGTTAGAAATTCAGTGTATACAGTGTTGTAATCTTGACTTTCAAGTGTTAATGCATTTCTTGCATACTTACAATAGATTATTACCTATAAAAAGTTTGCCTATAGATAGTAGTCTCCGAAAATATTTCTGCTACCTATAAATGCAATCTTCAGACTTCTTTTCTGAAAATTATTATCCATTGAAATTTCTATACAAATATGCCATGGTGTGATGGCAGATGTGATAGTTCCTGCACTCAGGAAATTGAAGCTGGAGAACAGCTTGTGTTGCATTGCAAACATCCTGTGTCAAAAGAAGAGCCAAATAAATAGATAAATGGCACCATTCTTGCCATGGCATCCTCTCATTGTTTTCACTCAACATTTAAGCATCTTTCCAAGTCCAGAACTATTTGTAAGTAGCCTCATTTATATTCACAAATTTGCCAGAGGGCCTGAAACTTAATAATGCATCTACACTTAAGCTTTGAAGTGTCTAGGCGTCTTTTAACTGTTACCTATTTTTGTTTATTCATAAGCCTGCAGTGGTTTCCGGTGTGCATAAGAAAATGAACATGAGCTTGTGGAAGGCAGAGTCAATTAGTCTGGATTTTGGTGACCACCAAGCTGATCTCCTGAACTGCAAAGACAGCATTATTTCAAATGCCAACGTTAAGGAGTTCTGGGATGGTTTTGAAGAAATTTCAAGTATGTTATTTTGTTCACTGTTGTCTTACTCATAACACTAAGATGATAAATTGCTAATACAACTTGAATTCTTCACCTGTGAAGTATCCCTATTTACATTGTTTTTCAGTTTATAAAAAGAGAGAACCCTGGGGGTGGTGACACTTTATCCTTAGCACTTGGTAAGAGTTCTAGGTCATCCTCAACTGCTTCATGAATTTGAGGCCAGTTGAACTAAAATAAGACCCTGTCTATAAAAGACAAAAAAATAAAGCACGCAGAAACAGAATAATGGTTCATAATCCTAACTCTAGTCCTAACTAATTTCCTTTATTTTTGACATAATTTAAACTGTTTCCTAATAGGGACTTTTGGTAACCCCTAAAAATTGTGGAAATTAAATTATATAGTGTATGTTAAACACTTTGAAAATTAAAAGCTATAAATATAAGACTAATATTAACAAATATAAGTAATTCTAAAGAGCAATTTCTTTTAGATGACTAATGCCATGTATCCCATAATAAGATCTTGAGGCAGGAGAGAGAGTTCGGCAGCTGTTCAAAGGACCTGAGTTTGATCACTTTGGATAGCTCACAGCTGCCTGTAATTTCAGCTCCAGGAGATCCAAGCTTCCTTGGACACACACATACAATCTAAAATGTGTCAGTGCTGCACTAATACATGAAGAAAAAGACCATGAAGCATCTGTGTACAGCCATTCACATTTCTTTCACGAATAAAATGGCCTACGTTATAGCTCACATAACTAACTACTATTTTTGTAGAACGGCAGAAAAACAAAAGTGGAGAAACGGTTGTTTTAAAATTGAAAGACTGCCCATCTGGAGAAGACTTCAAGACCATGATGCCAGCAAGGTATGACTTGGGAAGTTGAACTGGGCTTTTTCCTAGTATAAGTAAGTATTAGTATAAGTAGTAAGGTTGTTTGTTTGTTTTTCTCCATAAAAATAAATAACTAAAAAGCAAAACTAAGTTCTCTGTAGTTTCATCCATGGGGAAGACTTTGTCCTGAAGAAATACTTGTTTTAGGGTACTGTAGTGTCTTGGTGTAGGCCTCCCTCTTGCTGGAGCTTTTACTTAATTTGTTATGTTTAGGAAGGTATAATTGAAACATTATATCATGTATATTTTATGCCTTCCTTGTACAGTAATCCAGTTCAGACTCTAAAGGGATTGGTTCTAGAATGGTGTTGTATAGTTTAATGGAAGGATATTGCAGTCTTCTTCACAAATTAAGAATTTTGTACTTCTTGGTGGGCAGTGGTAGCGCACACCTTTAATCCCAATACTCAAGGAAGCTGAGGTAGGTAGGTGGATCTCTATGCCAGGTTTGTTTATAGAGTGAGTTCCAGGACAGCAAGGGCTATACAAAGAAACTCTTGCTACCCTGTCTCTGTTTCCTGGGGGGGGAGAATTTTATACTTCAGAATACTTAAAACGCAAGTCTGTATAAAAAAAAATTAAAGCTATGTTGTTTGTTATGTTGTTATCTTTAGATATGAAGACTTTTTGAGAAGTCTGCCATTGCCAGAATATTGCAACCCAGAAGGGAAGTTCAACTTGGCCTCCCATTTGCCAGGGTTTTTTGTGCGCCCTGATCTAGGACCCAGGTTGTGCAGTGCCTATGGTAAGTATATGTTTATATTTCTCTTTACGTTGGGATTCTATGGGAGTTTAGCATATTTTAGCCTAAATGCAAATTGTCCAATGATTTTTACCTATTAGTAAGCCTGTTTTTTAAATAATGCTATTGAAACCCTTTTTAATATCAAGTAGTAGTATAGGAATTAACAGCCAGTATATTTAAGTAGTACTTCTTAATAATTCCTTATAAAACATGTCTATGTATTTTTATTGTGTTTTGTGTGTGACGTTTCTATTGATAGATTTTAGTGACTAGATTTTATAGATGCATATAGTACTCTGGAATAAAAGGCCTCATTTCTCACACAGGTGTTGCTTCTGCTAAGGATCATGATATAGGAACCACAAATCTCCACGTTGAAGCTTCTGATGTTGTAAATATTCTGGTCTATGTTGGTGTAGCAAAAGGAAATGGTGTCCTCTCAAAAGCAGGTAAAGATGCTTAAAGAGGAGCCATGGTTCCCATGGGATTACAGGGCTAACACAGTAGTTTGGGGGTGGGGAGCTCTAGCATTTGTTACCTGAAAACTGCTTCTCTTGTTTATTATGTAGAAGAGTCATTTTAAAAGTAAATATTTTTATTTGAGCCTTTGCTTTTTAAGTATTATATTTATGAATCCATTTTATTAAACTCACTTGGGATCATGTGCTGCCTAAGCACCAGGTTTTGAGGGTGTGAGATACTGTTTGTGATTCTAACATGATTCAGAAGAATAAAAACATTTTTCTATGTTCATATATTTTACTTTTCACTGTCTAGTTCTCGCTAAAACTTGGTCAGTCACTTACTCCTTCCTCTTTAACTTTTCTCCATGACTTCTCTTTAAAGTAGGTGATTTGCTCAGTTGATGATGCTGCAGTTAGGTAAGAATAAGAGCAGACTCTCAAGCTTTTCCTTCTGAGAAGTAAGCTGCCTCAATAATTTCAGTCGTTCTGTTACTCCTACTCTCAGAACACTTTCTTTGCCCTATTGGGCACTCTCTGTCTCTTGCTTTCACTGACACATATTTGGATAGTTCAGTCGTTTCTTTCTGAACCATTAAAGAAACCCCTGTTACTTCACAGTTTGGACTTGGTTGCTTAGAAACCCCTTGTGAATAGACTGTGCTATAGTTATAGACGTACCTTTTTTAGTTTGGTTTTCAGTTCTGTCTATAGCTCAGACTAGATCTGCAGTTGAGTGACTGAGCTGTTGGAGGTAGGGAAGTCATTCTTATATGCACTGTATTTTTGTGTGCATTTGACAGTAATGCTCAACACTGTAAGGCTTTGATTACTTAAGTCCTCAGTGATTATTTCTGACTATAATGAAGTACCCCCAACCCAGTTCTGCATAGAACTGGAGAGTCATTGGCACATTTAAGTTGGAGTCCCAGCTCTAATGCAGAAAACGGGTAGCTTTTGGTTTAGATTACATATGCGTTCTAAATCTGTGACACTGCACTCAGTTGCTTCTTTTGTATGTCATTCTACTCATTATTTATTTATCTATTTACTTGTTCATTTGTGTATGAGTGTTTTGCTTGCCTTTATATAAGTGTACCATGTCATGCATGGAAGTACCCAGAGAGGCCAAAAGAATACATGGGATCCACTGAAACTGGAGGTAAAAGTGGCCACGTGGGTGCTGGGAAGAGAACCAAACCTAGGTCCTCTGCTAGAGAGGGAAGTACTCGTAGCTGTGAAAACAGTGGCCCCTCTACTGTGTTTAAATGTCCTCTTTAGCACTTTTTCTCTGGGAGGAGCTTAACATGTGCTGGTTAAGGTACTGTTTGTTCATGGCCTAAAGAACATGATTCTGTTACTCATCCCTGTCCCGTCTCCCTGTCCTAACATTTTCACTCTTTTGGGGAAAAAAAAACCTTAAATAATTCTGAGGGTTTTAATCATTATTTTATAGGTCTCACAAAGGAATGTTTTAGGATTATATTCATAATTAAGCATCTCAGGAAACACAGAACATGCTGAGTTCATTCTTTTCTCTGCAGTATCTCTCCTGTCTTATTTCTTCAAGCAAAGTTTAGATTATTATCCTATGAGAGTTATTCATTTACTGATGGAAAGTTAACCTAGTCAGTCCCTTGAGCAGTAAAATTTTGGACAGCATTTCACCTCCCCATGCCCACCCACCTCCTCAGACAGACACATAACAATAATAAATAAAATTTGAAATTAAAATAGAATTGTAAAATTTAAGTGGGAATATTAGGAATACCAATCCATTAATTGAAATCTGTAATTTTATTTATTGTGTTACGGGGTTGTGGTGGTGGTGGTGGTGGTGGTTTGAGGTAATGTCTTTCTTATATGGTTCTCTCTAGTTTTGTGCTTGCTTATAGCCCAGACTGGTCTTCAGTTCATGTCAGTCCTTCTGCCTTCACCTCACAAGTGCTGGAATTACAAGAATGCACCACCATACATGGCCCAACCTATAATTTTATTGAGAACACCTTTAAAATACACTTTTAAAGTAACCTTAAGAAGGAAAGAATTTGATAATAAACTTGTAATTTTATTCTTTATTTATTTTATTAATTTGGGGGAAAACTTTGTAACACCTTTAAAATACACTTTTAAAGTAACCTTAAGAAGGAAAGAATTTGATAATAAACTTGTAATTTTATTCTTTATTTATTTTATTAATTTGGGGAAAAACTTTGTATTACTCAACATCAAAAACTGAACTAGTCTCTTGATGCTTTATATTTATTTATTAGATGTCTTTAATTTATGTAGATTTATTAAGACCTTCTGGAACTTCATGAAGTACTAAATTTTTAAACCCCCCCCCCAAAAAGGGGCCCCATTGTTAACTCTCTTGAGTGTCTAATAAATATTTGAGTTAAGATACCTTTGCAGCCAAATTTTAATATTATATTTCGCTGTCAGAGGTGTTAGGAAACATCTGATATATCCTTTTATTAAGACCTTCCAGAATTCCATGAAATCCTGAATTTTTAACCCCGCCCCCCAAACATGAACTTGTTAATCCGCTAAATGTCTAATAAATGCTTGAATTAATGAGCCTTTGTATTCAGATTTGAATATTATGAAGATTTTTGCCATCACAGATTTTAGGAAACATCTGATACATCCTTTTGGAGTAGACAATAATTAAAATATAGAAAACAGATTGGAGAGATGGCTCAGTTTTTAAGAGTACTCGTTGCTCCAGAAGACCCAAGTTCAGTTCCCAGCAACCACATGGCAGCTTACAGCTGTCTGTTAACTCCAGTTCCAGCAGCTCCGATGCCCTCTTCTGAACTTCCGAGGCAATAGGCACACACATACATGCAAACAAACACACACATTAAAATAAACCAAATTTTTTTAAAACAACACGGAAAATTTTTCTGTAATCTTCACACTTAAAATGACTAGAATTGATACTTTTATTTGTGTTCTTCCAAATTTCCTTACACAGTGATTTCCCATGTGCCAACATTTGACAAGGATTATCTGATGTTTCCTTAGAACCATAGCTTTTTGAAGCAATCAGTTTGTGTGTGATAACAGATTAATCATAATTAGGATAGAGGTCCCACTGAAATTAACCAGAGTGCTTCTCATTAGTAGCCAGTATTGAGCAAACCCCTCATATAACTAAGCTTTTTTACTCATTTCACTCAAACTTTTAGCTCAAACATAAAATTAAGGCAGTGGTTCCTATCGGTCTTAGTAGTTAGAGAAGCCAAATAATAAATGTCAAAAATAACTTTGTAGGTTAAGAAATGCCTTGAGTTTATGATATTGTTCAGACCACCACTGAGACAGGGAAGATGTTGTTTATTGTGAAACTAATTTTTTAGCTCTAAAGTAGAGATTCTCTGATTCAGAAACAAACTCATGGGAAATCAGTTTCTCTTCTTGTGGACACAGGAGTTTCAAACTCGGGGCTCTGCTCCCCCAACAGTTTTGGCTATATAACTGGGTTTGAAGAGTGCTGGTCCTAGCCCCTCAGTGGGATCACATGCTTTTATCTAGAAGCTGAGACAAGAGAATATTGAGTTGCAATCCAGACTTTGTTGACTAGCAAGTAGCTTGGGCTGCATATTGAGACACCCTGCTCCATACCCCCCTATAAAAAAAAAAAACAAGGCAAGGCAAAAGATCTCCTGCTCTGATAATCAGCCTTAGCGGGTCCTGCTCTCTGTTAGTCTTTACTGACCAATTGAAAATAATTCCCTTTGTTTCAGGAATACTTAAGAAATTTGAAGAAGAAGAATTGGATGATGTTTTAAGGAAAAGATTAAAGGATTCGAATGAACTGCCTGGTGCTCTGTGGCATATTTATGCTGGAAAAGATCTTGACAAGATAAGGGAATTTCTTCAAAAGGTATAATTGAGGTTCCAGAGAATCCTACCTTTACTGTGACTAGGAACTAATTAATTAATTAATTAATCAATTATTTATTTATTTGCATTCTGCAGTATAAGATCCTTTTTAGTGTTTTATTGATTCCAAAAGCTCCTTTATGTTGGGCTGAAGAGATGCCTCAGCAATTAAGATCATTTGGTGCTTTTGTAGAGGACCCAGGTTATTCCCACCCCCCACATGGCATCTTATAATCATCCAAAGACCTCTTTCTGGCCTCTGAGCACCAGCACACGTGTGGTGCACAACTGTACATACGGGAGAACACCCATACAGATAAACTGTAAAATATAAGTAAATAAACAATTTTTTTAGAGCTGTTTTCTCTAAAGCCCATTTCATTTTAAGGGTTTTGAGTGGCAACCTGTCTTGACTGTTAATGCTCTCTCGTGCCCTTCTGTGAAGCCCTGATCTACCCATGAGACAATCATTATAATGCTGATAAATAAATAAATAAATAAGATGGTAGGAATTGCCTGGTAGTTTTTTTTTATCTTTGAAAATTTCATGCATATATATATATATCTATATATATATATATATCTATATATATATCTATATATATCTACCCCCTTCCATCTCCTCTCTTTCCACCACACATATCTCCCTCCTTAGCTGCCTTTTGTGGGTGTGCATTTAAGACAGGGTTTCCCTGTGTGATCCTGGTTGTCTTAGAACTCACTCTGTAAACCAGGCTGACCTTGAGCTCAGAGATCCACCTGTCTCTGCCTCTTGAGTGCTGGAATTAAAGGTGTGCATCACCACTGTTGACTCTTTTCTTTTTTATAACCCAGCAACTCTAGTTCATGCTACATATATGTGTATGGGTATAATGTTATGCAATAGGCCATGAGCATCTCACCAGTGACCACCACTAAAGTCAAGTGACTCTCCCCAAAAAGCCATCAGCTGCTAATGGCTCCTTGCTAGGGGTGGAGCCTGTGAGATTCTGCTCCTCACCTCTAACTCACCCCCCATCTTGAAAAGCTTAAATGATTTAATATTGTGCAGGTAATCATAGCTGTTGTGAGTTCATGTGTTCAACAGCATGTCATTCTCAGAAGATGACATTCACTGTGCATTTCACAGCTCTCCTCTCCGTCCTCCAGCTTTTACATTCTTTGTGCTTTTGCTTCAGCAGTGTTCCCCAGAGAGGTTTGGGGGTTGATACAGATGTCCCATCTATGTGCGGCTTACTTTGAGCAGTTCGGAGTCTCTGCATTAACCTCTACCTTCTATAATAAGCTTCTCTGGCCAAGGTTGAGAGTGGTACAATTGTGGATCGGCATGAACATTCAGAACAGTGGGTAGATGTTAAACATGGAACTAGCTAAAGAAAGGGTCTCTATTTTCTGAGTTTGATGCTCTGACTCCTGACCTCAACCGTACTTGATTGCTCTGTAATATTTGTTTGAATATGCTAAATTTTCATTTAATAACAACTTTAATTTTTGTGCTAATTTCTAATTAACCAGAAAGTAGTTTATGCCCTTGACTAAAATAAGTAATAAAATGATATTCGGTGGTTTGAAGGATTTAAGGAATCACTATTGTTGCTTATTTTTTTCTTCTTCTTGAAATGATTTAAATAATGTTTCTGTGATCTATGTGAAGCGAAGAATCCTTGCAAATTGCCACTATATACCAGAATGCCTAAAAGTGCTTTAACCAATACATGATAATTGTGCCTTTTAAATCCAGCTTTTTAGTAACTTTTAACAGTTCTTTGAACTAGATTCTTGAAGGGTTAGGTGCTAAGTCTAAAACTTTGTACATGTCCTTAAGGGGTTATGAAATCCATACATATGATTGGCTTGACTTTAGAGAGAAAAAAGACAAGTAGTTTTCTTCATCTATGTGACTAGGAAACAAATGTAAGGAAGAAACCAAATAGGTAAGAGCCTCACAGTAGAAAACAGTGGTGAAAAGGGATATGAGCACTACCAACAGCGGTGGTGTTCTAATAGCCTTGACTTTTTTTTGAATAATTGCAGGATGTTTTAGTGTTGCTGTTGTTTTGAGACATATTCTACCTCTGACTGGCCTGGAACTCACTATGTAGAACAGGTGGGCCTCTCTAACCCAGAGAGATCCAGCTGCTTCGGCCTCTAGAATAAATGCTAAGCTAAAAGATACTTCTTACCACTACAGCCCAGCCTCTTTCTTCTTAGAATTATGAACAGTCATTGGTGTTTTTGGTTTGCCTGAGGACACCAAAAAAAAAAAAACAAAAAAAAAACCAAAAAAAACCATTGGCCTTTCTGGAACTGGAGTTACAGATGGTTGTTAACTGCTGTGTGGATATTGGGAAACAAACCCACGTCCTCTGCGAAAGTAGCCAGTGCCTTTGTTTTCTAAGAGTATGTGAGCACAAGACCAACATAAGTTTAACTCAGATTTTTTTAATTCCATTAAGTTGGTATGCATATTTTCATTTTACCAGATTTCAAAAGAACAAGGCCTTGAAGTTCTGCCCGAGCATGATCCAATCCGGGACCAGAGCTGGTATGTGAATAGAAAGCTCCGCCAGAGGCTGCTTGAGGAGCACGGAGTGAGAGCCTGCACTCTGATTCAGTTTCTTGGTGATGCCATCGTTTTGCCAGCAGGAACACTTCATCAGGTACACATTTATATAATTCTAATACTCCTGTCCTCGAAAGGACTTAATTTTGGAAAAGGAATTGTCCTGTGTGTAGGTAAAAATAAAAGATGTAAAGTAGGAAAATGACCAGTACCATTGTATTTCCATTGAAATGGTATTTATAGTGTTTGAAATCTAAAGTAATTAATTACTTTTCTACTGTAGCTTCCTAGAAAATTTACTGAATGGTTATATTTCTTATAGTCTTGTGTTCATTTTAGAGATATTAATCCCAGTTGCTTCTGAATTGGGATTCCGAGCCCTATAGCCTCATCAGACAATAGCTAACTTGTACTCAAATGTAAATTATTTTAAGAAAACTGTGGTAGAATAGTATAAGACTTTTGTTTGATTATAGAGACTAGGACTTGCTGGTCCTTGTTTACACATCTCGTTTGCTAACTGTCAGGGTGGTAGTTGCTGTTTTCAGTCATTTGAGACACACTTGCCTTCTGTCAGCCTTCCAAGTTCTGGGGTATTTAATGGAGTCTTGCTTTGCAAACCAGATTCCTCTTGAACTGGAAGTGCTGTTGCTGCCTCTGGCTCCAAAGCACTGGCATTACAGGTGTGTGTGATCACACCTTTTTTCAATGTTAATTTTCTTAAAGTGGCCACTGCAGTCATTGATGTTATGATACAACTTTTAATATTATCTATAGTATACATTTCTATGTATTGGTATAAGCAGGTGAGAACAGGTGCCGTGGAAGCAGGGCTAGAGTTACAAGTGGTTGTAAGCTACCGTTGGGGCTGGGAACTAAACTCAGGTCCTCCAGAGAGCAGCAAAGCAGCTGCTCTTAATTGTCCAGCCTTCTTTCCAGCTCTTCCCCGCCTCCTTTTTGGGGGACATGGTTTCATGTAGCCTAGGCTAACCTGGAACTTACTGTGTAGCTTACTGCGTATGACCTGGAACTTGTGCTCCTTCTGCTTTTATGAGAATGCCATTTCATTGCATTCATGCCGGCTGTGATGTCCACACCTGTAAGGCTTGCACTCTGAAAGTGAAAGGATTGTATCAGTTCCGTTCCTGCCTGGACTACAGTCAGACCTCTTCTGATAGGTAGATAAATAGTAATGGAGTCATTGTGTGTGTTTTATAAATTGTGGATATGTGAGTATAGGCGCCCACGAGGCCAGAGACAGAAGTTCCTCTTGGAGCTGGGATTACATACCGGCTTACACTAACCTAGTCACCTGACATGGGTGCTGGAAAGTGACCTCACATCTTCTTTAAGAGCAGTATATGTTTTTAACTGCTGAGCCACCTTTCTTGCCCTCAGTGTGTACTCTTTAAGTCTGGCTTTTCTTTCTTTCTTTTTGGATTTTTGAGACACGGTTTCTCTTTGTAGCCTTGGCTGTGGTAGAAAGAGCTCTATAGACCAAGCTGGCCTTGAATTTACAGAGATCTGCCTGCCTCTGCCTCCCGAGTGCTGGGATTGAACCACCACCGCCCAGCTTAAGTCTGGCTTTTCTTTACAACGTATTTCAGATTCATCCATAGTGTATAGAGCAAGTGGTCCGTTTTTGTTGCTAGTGAACTATGGTGACATAGGAAATATTTTTTAAGTCTTATCTCTCCAACTGGAATGCGTTTAGGTTGTTTCTAGTTTGGGCAATTGACACATGTAAACATTTACACAGGCTTCTGTGTGGACGTTCCCTTTCCCCATTAGGTCAACACTGGCAAATCACATTTGCCTGGGCAGGTGAAAAAAGTGTGGCTAACTTTAAGAAACTCCCATTCTGTAAAGAGGCAGTAACTTCCCTCACATTGATGCTATGTTCATTTTCTCTGTTTTCTCTCTAGCCCTTGCTACTTCCAGGTGTTTGTTGTTTTTATAAGAGGGTAGCTGTGGGGTGTAAAGGAAAGGACAGAGTCGAGATAGCATTTTGTTGTTTAGACAGCCTGGCTTCAGATGTGCAGTGATTTCCTGCCCAGTTCCCAGAGTGCTTTCTTACTGGGACCATACCCCAGCCCTAGTTTTTCTGATTCTTTAGAAGGCAGGTAGGAGAGAAACATGGACTTTCACATTTCCAACAATCGATAGTGATGGTGCTGTAGTCTAGGGACTACACTTTGATAGATGCTCAAATTGAGCCATGTAACACTGCATCACAGGGGCCAGCACTGCTGGGAAGGAAGCAGCATATTGTGCTGGCCTCAGCAGTGAGTAGGACGACACTAGGAGATATCAGCATTTAAAAAGTGCAGGGCAGTTTCAATGTTTATCTTAGCAACTGGAAGTGTGATGGCCATAGTTCCTTTGTAAAGCCCACTCTAAAATTGTAAGTTGTTTGTGTTTGTAAACCGGACAAAGTATGTGAAATTATATCTATCCACCTACCTAGACAGAGCTGTTAGAGCTTCATCTCTAATGTTCACTTTTCTCCATTGTAGTGTTCTGAATGGCCTTTAAAATTGAGGCTAGAGCTGGGGCAGCAGAGCAGTGGCCTAGATTATGAGGCTCAGTCTTCCACCCCCAATACTACAGGGAGAAAGAAACAAAAGAAAAAAAGCTGAACAGAAAATCTTTATTAATAAGTTTGCCCTAACATGCTTAGCTTTCTAGACTGTTGTAGCATTTATAGTGAGTGATTTCATGATGTCTTTAACAGTTACAAATTGTCGGCCATGCTGGGTAGTGGTGTCTCACATCTTTAATTCCAGCACTCAGGAGGCAGAGGCAGATGAATCTCTGTGAGTTCGAGGCCAGCCTGGTCTACGGAGTGAGTTCCAGTTCCAGGACAGCAGGGCTACACAGAGAAAGCCTGTGGGTTTTTTTTTGGGGGGGGTACAAATTACCTGCATTTGAATGACCAGAAGAAATGCGTGGCAAAACCTCACATAACATTTTCAGAAACAACCAAATAATGATAATGAATCCTTTCTTAAAAGATAACATTTGGACTATAAACATGAAAAGCTCTGTTTTCTTATCTCCCTCCTTATGATTAATGACTCAGGCAGCAAATAAAAGGCATAAGTGGAATGGGAAGCTCTTTTGTATTTTGCTTTAAAACCGGATCCTCTTTAACCCTCAAGCTTTCAGCAAAATACAACAGATAGGGGTTGTTCAGAAACACATGCGATCCTGTAGGCATTAGTAAAAGTTGGTGGTCTGAAAACATTCTAAAGCAGCCATAAATTGGCAAAGCTGACATACCCCTGGGAGGTGACAGCTCAGAAGAGCCAAGAGGCTGTTTTAAGAAGAAAGTCTCTTTAAGGAAATCTCTGTCAGCACACGGCTGGCCACTGAAAAAAANAAACAGGACAGAGACTTCCTGACCATGCGCAGCAAGAAATAGAGCCTTCTCAGAAACTGCCGAGTGGCTAAAGGATGGCTGCAGTCCTCAGTGACCCGTGACACCAAACCTTGAGGCAAGGGAATCACGTGGTAATGTTCAGATGCCCAGTTTTCAGCCTAGCATGATAAACACATGCACAGAAACAGGAAAGGATAGCCTGTTCAGAGGAGAGACGGATTGGCAGAAGTGTCCCCAAGGAAGCCCAGAACTTGGACTAACAATGCAAAGAACTCAAGGAAATGCCATGGGTAAAATATCTAAAGGAGAAACCACAAGGATGATGGATGAAGAGACTAAAAAGAACAAGACATTGAACAAAGGATCTAAATGAGAATTTGGGAGCTACAAGTGATTTTAGGTCATGCTAGAGCTAAACATACCAAAAGGTAACATGCTAAGACTCCTGAAGGACTCACTCACCCCACAGCATGCCCAGATAAGACATGGGAGACTGAAGGCATTGGAGACGATATAGCTGGTATGAGAGAGTTAGTGTAGCAGTGTAAAGCATCTGTTAGACAAGACAGCACAGGAGTTGGGCTCCTGTTGACTTGCCATTTCTTGGCTGATTTGTCTTGGGACAGGAGCTGAGCATCTCATCCATAGTCTACTGTTCTGAATAGAGCATCTGTTCTACAGACAATAGGAAGACCCAGTGAGACTGTACAGACACGCTGCACTTGTGAGGCTCCCACTGTTACTCCAGAGGAACCAGCAGCCTAATGAGCACAGAAACAGAGCGCTTACTTTATGGTGCTACCAACTTGTCAATAGAGGCACAGTCCTTGAGTTAAACAACTCTGCAGACTTCAGCAGCTGTTCAGGTGGTCATACGTCCAGAGGAGGAATTCTAGCCCCTCTGGAACCCCATCACCCTGCCATCAATTAGATTCTCCCCCACGGTCTCCATTTCCCACTTACTGTCAGCTTCATCTCACTCTTCCAGTTAAATTTGTTTTGCAAACTTAAAAATAAGAGTAAATGTAAGTGCTTAGTTTTTCAGTTATTCCTTCTTTCCCAGGAATTTTTATGGCGTTTTAAAAACCTCTTTTGAAGACAACTAAAGACAATTAAAAATTTTTCAAATTAGATCCACGTGGGCCTTCTCTGTTACATAGACCATGGAGAGAAAGCAGTTGTTAGGAACAAGGCCATGCAGAAGGTGTGACTGCTAAACAAATGATACAGTGCAGACTGGTCCTGAAGAGTACCATGTAGTCAACCAAGAGAAACTGTTTTTAAAAACTTAAAGTCATATGAGATCAGAGGGTCTTGTTAATTGGCTAATTTTTTAAACAAAGGCACAAATAACAAAAAATCTAGATCAGTTCTGAAACTAAAGTTCTGACCCCAGTGCCTAGCAAATGAAGCAAAGTTGCATTTCCTTTTCTTTATTCTCTGATCTAAGAACTAATACTGATGGGAGTAACAAAGGAATAGCAACCGCACAGATCGAGTGCTTCTTACAGCCTCTCCTTAGCAGGGTTTTAACATAATGCATTTTGAAAGCCCATCTAGACAATATTGATAATTTAGGATCATATTAGCCTCTCTAAAGGATTCCTGGAAAAGTCATTTGTTTTTATCATTTAAAAATACTTCATTTACAAAGTCACTTCACATGAAGCTTTTTGGTGACATAACTTTCTCATTAAAGTGTGGTCTTAAGCTCTGAAATCCATTTGATGTTTTGGGGAAATTCTCTGGCAGAATTGTCTTTTGTATTTATTCATTTTAGACAGCCTGACTTTTCTTTGCTTCCATTCTGACCTTCTATTCTAAGATTTGTATTTCACTTTTTTTTTCTTTTGAAATAGGTACAGAATTTTCACAGCTGTATTCAGGTAACTGAAGACTTTGTCTCCCCAGAACATCTTGTACAGTCATTTCATTTAACACAGGAACTGAGGCTTTTGAAAGAGGAAATCAATTATGATGATAAACTACAGGTAAGGAGTAATTGTTCCAAGGAGATCCAGATTTTTGTTTTATTTTTGTGTTTGGTTTTTTGTTGTTGTTGCCTTTTTATGTTCAGAAAACAGGATGTCTGCATCCCAGCTTAGGCAGCTGCTGCCTGCTTGGCACACTAAGATACCATAGTCAACATCAGCATGTGTTTCACTGAGCTCACTGATTGGCGTTGAAATCTGGACTCATGGCACATTGAGCCTTTATGTCTCATGTCTTCAGTTGATGCTCCTTGGTTCCCTTCAAATTAAAGTTATCACTTTGCTTTTTAAGCAAGCATGTAGTGCATGCTCTATATTTCCAGCACTAGGGAGGCTGCAGCAAGAGGGTTGCTCTTGAGTTTGAGGCTCACTTGGGCTATAGTGAAATCCTGTCTTGAAATATATATGTAATTTTGTTTTTAATCCAGCAGCTGTTCTTTGTGAATTCTTCCCCAGCTCACGTGATTGCAAATACCATCTCTTTCAGGTTAAGAATATCTTATATCATGCAGTCAAAGAAATGGTGAGAACTTTGAAGATGCATGAAGATGAAGTAGAGGATATGGAGGACACTTAAGTGTGGTTGGAACCCCTTGAGTGACAATAGGTCTGACTTGAGCTCCATTAAACCATCAGTGCCAAGAAATTCTCTTTGTAGTAATTACTTGCTACTGACACCATACCAGTATAGCATTATGTCACGGCCCCTGTGATTCAGTGCTAGCTATAAAACAAGCTAAACTTAAAAGGCAGCCCAGTATAGCTACCCCTGTATCATAGTGTATATGATGTTTGTGAAGATGCCAGATTTAAAATGATGTATTTATTTTTGGTAAAAAACAAAACAAAAAAAATCTATGCTATATTGTTGATCAAGTGTAAATGTGCTCTTGTACAGTTTAATAAAATAACTGATATTTTTCACTACACTGAGACAGCTACTGTGAGACCAGGACATAAACACCAGCTGTTGCCTGCATTTGGAAAATTGCTGGATTGCACAGCAGTCATGTCATAATCAGAAAATTACTGCCAAATAATTGTAAAATGTGTAAAATAGAAAGTATATAGATACTAAACTCAGACACTTCAATATTTTGTTGAAGCTATTGACTGTACAATTAAACATTTTCAAAAGGTGTAATTTATTTAAAATTGTCTCATTTTGGTAAAGTTTATGTGAAGTTTTAAAGCTAAATATTAAACTTAATATGCTATGTAAATATATACATATATACATTTAAGGATGTATTTTTTTAAAACATTGGCTTGCTTTTGTTAAAGTGCAAGTGTTACATATGGCTTTGTATATTACAGTTGAAAGGGGTTTTACATTTTCCATTAAAAGACTTTATCAAGAAGCCTATTGTTCCGGTTCTCCCTCTCTGGTCTGACACTGCTGGGATAAAGCAAAGTTTGCAGCCATAGGCTGTGACTAGGAGCTTTGCCCCTTATTGTGTGGCCCTGCCAGATTTGTTTTGTTTCTGTAGTTCTTCACTGTCCCAACTGGTTGCTTGATGCTAGACTTTGCTGCTGGAATATGTAGTTCTCCATTGACATCTATGGCTATTGAGAAGAAAGCTTAATGTGGCCTGCTTATGACACACTTTTTACCCAGGTAAGGTCCAGCAGGAGTCTGAGCAACTCATTTCACATTAGGTACCTATTTCTGGCCGTAGACAGAAGTTTCTGTCCTTCCCGGTCCCACAGCCATTCAGTCCAAAAGAAACAGAGAGGCTTATCTTCATTATAAACTGTTTGGCCTGATAGCTCAGGCCTATTATTAACTAGCTCATACAACTTAAATTAACTAGTAATTCTTTTTTTTTAATGTGTAGCCCAAGCTTGGCCTTGAACTCATGATCCTCCTGCCTCTGCCTCCTTCAGCAAATCCTACCGGCACGTGCCACCTCAACCGGCTAACTAGTAATTCTTACCTATTTTGCCACGTTGCTTGGTGTCTTTTCTCAGTAAGGCATTCTCATCTTGCTTCCTCTCCATCTGGCTGATAAATTGACTCTCTTCCCAGAGTCTTGCCTTTCCTCTTCCCAGAATTCTCCTAGTCTGGTGGCCCCACCTATACTTCCTGCCTGCCTACTGGCCAATCAGTGTTTTATTAAACCAATACAAGAGACAAGTCTTTACAGTGTACAAGAGCATTCTCACACAGCATCTGGCACAAGAACTAGTGAGATGGAAGTTAGGAGGAAAATGTACTGAAGACTATTCTACATGTGAGCTTTGTACTTAATATCATTTTCTCAAATGTGCCTCAATTCCATGAGTTTTTGCCCCCCCCCCCTTTTCTCATCAGTTATGTTCTCTTACTGAGACCTGGGTGTGACATTTTGGGCAAGCATGGCTGACCAGGAAGCCTCAAGGGTCCATCTTCATCTCCCAGCACTGCCCCACCACTAGCTTGTTATGAGTGAGATTTATATTTAGTGCCCTCAGGTCCTCATGCCGGCGTAGCAGCTTGACGAATAGCACTATCTCCCTAGCATCTCAAGCAGTAGTACCACATTTCAACTCTATCCTTTTGGTTGGCTCTGTTCCTCAATATCTTACTGTGTCCATTTCCTATGTAAAGTGATTGTAAGGATTTTCTAAATATACAAACTGAAGACCTAGATTAGCAGTTAAGAAAAACCCTGCTCTGTAATCATGGAAACTGTTTCAGCTCATCCCAGCACCGTGGGTATCATGGTGAGGTATCCCTACAAATAAAGCCTCCTAGCAGTTGAAGACAGGATCACTTTAGGTTGCTAGTCTCCGGGAACTGGGGAAATGGCCCAAAGGTTAAGAGCACATACTGCTTTTGCAAAGGATCCAAGTTCAGTTGCCAGGATCCACATAGGTGGCTCACAACCAGCTATAACTCTAGCTCCAGGGGAT
Source organism: Ellobius talpinus (assembly GCA_001685095.1). Lineage (NCBI taxonomy): Eukaryota > Metazoa > Chordata > Mammalia > Rodentia > Cricetidae > Ellobius > Ellobius talpinus. Next base: position 301 of record LOJH01016003.1, on the reverse strand, counting down.
CTTACAGTTTCTCCTGGACTCTGTGTACCTGCACTTACACATACACACAAAAGAAAAAAAATCTTAAAGTAGCAACCCTGCCTCAAAGGAGTATCAGAGACAGTTGGCCTCGGCAAACACAGGTATGTATACACGTGTGCGTGTACCCTTACCACACAAGTATCTTTAAAAGAGAGAAAACATCAAGGCCAGGAGGCTTTTATAAAAGTGATCACATACATATGGTAGTTGTTACCTGTAACATGAAGGGCTTGCTTGTTGGGGTTTCTGTCCCGCCCAGTACCCCACAGCCGGCAAGTCC
>LOJH01016002.1:1398-12942 GCA_001685095.1 Ellobius talpinus | reverse complement strand
GGAGGAGGAGAGGAGGAGGATGAGGAGAGGAGGAGGAGGAGGAGAAGGAGAAGAAGAAGGAGAGGAGGAAGAGGAGGAGGAGAAAAAGATAAAAGAAAGAAAAGAAGAATGTATCATTTTCAAAAGTTTAGGGTTTTGTTTTGTTTTTTGTTTTGCCATGCAGGGTTTTCTCCAATACCCTGCCAAATAAAAACTGAAATCAGGAAAATCGTTATACAAATCTTTTGTTTCAAAAAAATTGCAGCATCCTATGGACTTCACATCTTAAATCTTTGATACAAAGCGCTAAATTATTTGTAAGGTCACTTTGTTTCATGGCTTCCCATCCATATTAGAAACTGCACATTTCTCCAGAATCCCAGGAGACATCTTAAAATAATGGCCTTACATCTAGAAAATAAAATATAGGCTAATGACTTACACTCCTTTGCACGTTACTGAATAGAATCTTTACACTCGCTGACTATTTAGTCTTATTTTCTTACTTTTGCCTTGGTATCATTTTCTTCCTCAATGGCTATCTGCATGAAATGGACATTAGCCCTTTGCAGTTTCTTACTTTCTCATCTACTTTCCAGTTCCTCAAAAAATCTTCATAGGATCCATGAAAATATCCTTTTTATATTTATGGAAATTTTGGTGCACTCAAGTTTTAATCTAGTATGCCCATTTTTTCACTTTTTTTAATCCTGTTGCTTGAAGCTTCTTATCCCACCTTTAAATAGACCTGCACTACTACAGTCTTTGGGTCCAGTCTGCATCTCCCCTACCCAATCCCATGCCCGGGGCTGTGTGTTTCTGGTTTACCATAAACTCCTAGTAACATTCTGAAGCTACTCGTCTGCTTGTGGCTCTAGCCTTAAGGATGCTGCCAGCTTCCGACCTACGCTTCCCTAGTACTATCTTTTTGTGTCGAAGCAAAATTTTAATGTTCTTGGCAGAATTCTATCGGGGTCATTTTAAGGAAGAAGTAGATCCAAGGATTCTTCTCAGAATTGAAACTTTACACTGGCTTTGGGTTCATGGTTTTTTGGCCTTTGTCTCTTGCCCTGCTTGGCATCAAAAGATGTCAACAGAGATTCTTCACCGATGCTTCTGAGTTTCCAGAGCAGAATGTGCCGAGCTCTATGTACAGCCTTTCACGTGTTCAGTGTTGCTAGGGAACTAGGGAGTTCATCAATTAGCCATGGTGAGAGACTTTGCAGCCTGTTTGCACCTTCCTGCGGCAGTGGGAAATGCTCTACTGGGAATAGAATCCACCCATAAAATAGAATCAAGTCCCAATACCATGGAAGAAAACAGAACCAATCATTTCACTGTATTTGTTCTATGAAAATCCTTTCGGTTTGGAATAACCCCATCTTGGGCAAGCTTCTTCTTAGATCTCCACTTTTGGAGAGCTTGGTATTACTGCTCATAAAACAACTAACATTTTCTCAGCACTACTCTGTGTCAGACATTTAAAAGTATAATTTTTGTGACACTCACAGCAACCCAGTGCCACAACAACTAGTTTGATCCCTGTTTTGCACTGATTAAAAAAAAAAAAAAACAAGAATAGAGAGAGCCACAAACTAGAAAGCTGATGGTAAAACCAAGGGTGTTTTGTTGTTGTTGTTGTTTGTTTTGTTTTGTTTTGTTTTATTTTATAAAAGCATCCTCGGAAGGGTGTTAGAGGAGGGACCCGCTCTCTTTCTGTCTCTGTGCTGAGGCCTCTTTTCCTACCTCTGACAGTGGCCAGCTCCCCATCCACATGAGCCATGCACTGCATGGCAGTCGCCCCGACACATACTGGCATGCTGACCCTCTGTCCTAAAACAGAAGTTGACAGGTCGATATCAGCAACATTCCGGAGCATCCGTGGATACAGCTTCCATCTAGAATTTAAATAATATGAATATATATATATTAGACTTTCAAAAGTGTAACCAAAACTTTAACATGTTTTTAAAAAATAAAATTATATTTTCCTAAGCCAAATCCTTTGTATAACTCTAAAGAAAAATAGACAGTATTAATGCTTGCTGTTATAGAAAGCGAACAAGACAACAATTACATGGCCTGTGCAGCCATCATAGTGTGGCTTGCCTTGTGTGTGTGAACGCTGTAATTTTAAAACACAAACATGAAAATGGCAGCGAATTCCCATGTCATCCTTACTAAAGTCTGACTGACACAGCAGGACTCTTGTATGTTAGCACACAGCTCCGAGAGCAATGCAAAACCACACGGTCATGTAACAGCCCAGACAGCCACATCTAGGCCAGTCAGTCATCCTTCAAATTTCCTTATTTCCTTTTGTAGTGAAGCTTTCTCCCGACCTGAAATCCCTGACAAACGTTGGCCTGTATTTCCACCCTCATACTTCTGCTTTTTAAGAATACCATGTGCACGAATTCACACAGCAGGCAGGGTTTTCAGTCCAGCATGCTGTGTTTAATACCTGTCTGTGCTGCCCTGGGTTATCACCAGTTTGTACCAGGGGGCAGATGAATCCTATTTCACCTCATGGAGGGTACCACTCCTAGGGGACATTTAGAGTAGTTCCACTTTGTATGGATGATAAGCAAAGCCACTATGAACATCCACTTACAGGCTCTTGGATGAGTGTAATTTTAATTTTACTTTCCCCAGACCATTTTGAAGAGGATACCCGAAGACCTAGAGGCTACACTGGAACTGGAGAAGGTATAAATGTTCCTTCTGTAAGAGAGACTAGTTCAAAACAACTGCTTTTAAAATTAAGACTATTTTCTTCAAAGTTCTCAAACTAAATGCTGGACCCCTGAAGAATGATTGTAAGGCAGGAGCTGACTCTTTTCATGATTTATTTTGTTAGTTAAGCCCTTTCCTCAGAATAGTTAATAGAAACTATAAGTTTTTAATTTTGGGAAATTATTTTTCCTGTGATCCCTCTAATAACAGAAGTTGTCATTAAGCCAACAATTTAAAAAAAAAAACTATAAATCTTACCAGAGAATCAATTCTCTCTCCTATCAGCAGAATATGTATCTCCTACTTGTGTTGATTTTTCTCCTCGTTGCTGGTGACCTGAGACTGATGATGATTATAGCAAATGTCTTGTTTATACACATGTACAGATCTAACCAACACTCCCAGTTAATTTTCTGCACTGAAACTCTACTTGTAATGATGTTGAGGTTGCTCTTGCAAACATAGTGAGGCGTGACTTCATTTAGGAGAAATGAGGGGAAAGCCCTTCATTGGAGGAAGAGGGTTTTCTCTAGCAGTGGCAGCGGCATCCACAGTTCTGCCTTGAAAACTTGCTCGAGATTGCTGACCTAACCTTCCTCACAAGAAGAGCTAAAGATACACCATCCATGAGCAGCATAACAAAGCAAGTTTAGTGTGTGCTTCCTGTGCTGTTCCTTTGAACATCACTTTCCGTCACACCACAGGCTCTGTTTCCAGAAATCTTTTTCTCTCCACGAAAAATTTCACCATGATGCTTTAATCTCCATTTTGAAGGGGGAGAGGAAGAAACTATGAAAAGAGTTCTTAGTTACCAATAATCTCTAAGTGTGTTTTTAGTATGAAAGAGATTTTTAATAGTGACTACTGACACATCAGCTTTGAAAAGCATTGATATTAATATTTATTCATGAATACACAGAAGACTGTGGGGCATTGGCTCTGTGTGTGTGTGTGTGTACACACACGCCTGCAGATGCACATGTGGAAAAGGTGCCTTTTATAATGCCACCCATTTACAAACCAAAGCTTATTCTACCCAGACATGGCAGTTTTACACACATCCACTTGGTGGCACAGTCACCTTAATAACAGCTTGCTCCCACTTTCCATAAATACATTTTCTGTTTCGAAATATTACAGAGACGCTTCAACCCCCAACTTTCCATAAATACGTTTTCTGTTTCGAGATATTACAGAGACGCTTCAACCCCCACATTTCTCGGCAAAATTAAATAAACCCAGTGGAAGAAGGAAGTGTACATGTACTTCTAAGGCCTCCTCCAGGTTTTGGTATTTTCCAAATAGCAATAACTTTGCCAGAGAGTTTCAGTGGATTTTTGACCCCCCCCAAAACCACCCCAAATTTAAATGGCTAACACCTCAACTGCATGTCTAACACTGTGTCTCCACAGTCTTATGCTGCTTCCACATGGCGTCCACTTTAGGAAGAGAATGTGAAGGTGGAGAGAGCAGCTGGACCACTGAGTAAAAAGCCTTTCAAAAGACTGGAATGAACGAAGGACTCTCAGCCTACACGTCACACAGAACAAAGGCTTCTAAGAGATCAAAACCTCAAGAGATACACACACTTCCTAGGACATAGCTGCTCCCTGATAATATTCACAAATCGCGCAGCTCAGAAACCTCCCACCGAGTTATCGCACCAACTAAGTACCCGGAATGGACTTTTCCGGAATTCTAAGATACCAGCATGTGGCTTTCCAATTTCTTCATCTTAACTTTGCTCTCTACAAATTTAAAGCAAATGACTGAAAATGCTCCCTCCTCACTTATATACTGTATCAGCGGAGAGATGTTGGGACAGTTCTACTTCTGTAATTCTGAAAATGCCACTAGCGAGTTTGTGCTGGTTCTCAATGAAGTGAGGATGGCATCACTTTTATCTACCAGACAGTTCAAATGAGACCTGCCGTTTGTCAGGGTCAATTAGGACGCAGCAGGAAGGAAGCAGCTTCTACTTCCAATGTCACAATCCTGCCTATGGATCTATGGAGTCAGTTTCCATCAGTAGCATCTTCAGGAAAAGCCACAGAGCCTGTGACTGGGCGAGGAAGTTCATTTAGGTCAATGTGTGAAAGAAATAGTGTAGTATACTTCAAATTTGTCCCAATCACAGGTCAGGCCGTTCACAATAAAGTGGCTGGCATTCTGACATTTGCCTTGGTCTTATATATTTGCAAAAGGAAATTACATTCTTCTAGGTGGTTCTTGGTGTTCATCCTTTCCTGGAATTGTTTTGTTTGTTTGTTTTCTCTTTGGGTCATAATAATACTAGTCCTAAGTCATACAAGCCGCTACTGGGTCACACAAGTGACCCAAGTTTCCAGAAATCCAAAATGTGGTTGTCAGATGTGATTGTTGATGGACACTGCCCATGAGGAAATGGGGAGACTGGGTGGATGCTCCCTCTTCAAGCTTGAGGGAAAGGGGTTGAATGTCACAAACCTTTGAAACACCCTGCCTGACCTTATGTCGCAGTGTCATCTGACGGTTGCTTGTCTGTAGCCTTTAACTGAAACAGAATGAGAAGCCTCAGGGTGACTCTTTTCCTGCCACCAACCCAATGCCATCAAAGCCAGCAGAGATTCTATTCTTATTCCCACATGACCGGCTCAGGGGCACAAAGCAAGGGATTATGGGTCAGGCAGGGAGTCACACAGAAAAGGAGGAACTGAGATGTTAGATTGGTGGTCATGCCTGATATTTCTTGTAATACAAACACAAAGAATGAGCTGCCTCTGAAGAAATTTGCTTAATACCTTTTTAAATGTTTTTTAAAGAACAAAAGAATTATCAAGCTTCATAAATGACATGGCACTGTGAACCCGGTTGCATTTTCTGTATCCTAGGGGTAAATTAGTGAACACATAGGGTGTTATTCCTAACGGGAGTGCTATAGAACTCACAGAAGCTAAGCAGGTTCTTCTAGTTGCTTACAACTTGGAAGTCACTATGTCCTCTATGTCGTGGAAAGTTCTCAGAATTTCTCAGGTTGCAAGGGTATTCTGTTTTGCTGTACTCCTTTGCTCCTTCTCTTGGGTAGCTGTTTGGGGCCACTCTACATCATTTCCCCCCACTAGGTTATGGAAGCTAAGTCCATGTGCAGCCACATAAATGCAAGGTCCTGTTGGTAGGCACTTTCTATCCAGATCATTGCTAGGTCCTCAGTTTGTAGTAATCTTGACTGAAAAACAGCTCACAGTATAAGTCAATCAATTGTCCTGGCATGTTGACCCATTCCTGCAGCACTCAGGAAGCAGAGATGGCAGGATGGCTGCAAGTCCCAGGCCAGCCGGGTCTGCATAGCCAGTTTGACATCACACAGGGCTACATTGTGGGATGATAAGTAAGTTAATAAGTTGGACCACATGATATAGGGTATCTCAAGGGGCAGAGAAGGCTGCTAGAGATGTATCAGGTGATCACCAGCAGCAATGCTGAGACACCAGCCCTGTGTATCCAAGGGCCTGAAAAGCCTTTTGGCTATAAAAATCCAGTAGTGCTAAAGTGTTGTTTAAGGCGCACTCAGGCAAGCCATTTACCCAAAGAGTACAGTGACATGGTCCCAAGAAGGAATGTTTGAGAAGAGCAGCAAAGATTGACTACTAAAACATGACTGAGAAAACTGCAGAACTATAAGCCCCTGCCCTGTCAACCACCTCCCCAGCCACAGCGTCCCTGGCATTTATAAGTTCAAGAAGGTTCCAGAGAAAGCTTGACCAAGGACTTCAGGGACATCCCATCCTTCATTCTGTCCACCACCAACCTGTGTGTAAAGCAGCTGCTGACATCAAGTTACCACCTTCATCAAAAGAATTTAATTTCTCATAATTCAAAAAACGTGAAGGTGATTCGGAGTGATTTCACTCCAGATCAAAGAAGAACTAAGAAAGAAGGCAGATGTTCTGTCTCTGGGTATTTTATGTCCCTTTCCATTTAATGTGTCATCGTAAGTGGGGAACGCTAATACCTACTGCCATCACTAAGGACTACAGTGGAAGATGAAGCCCTAGGACAGAGTGAGGTAAAGAACCCCTCAGCTACTAAGTGGAGAGAGCAAAACAAAACAACAAAAATAACATCCACTTAAACTTTTTCTTTCCAATAAAAAAGAAAGCATAAGCCATGACACCTACCATCTTGTATCTGAAATATGAAAGCCTGGGCAGATTAATTTGGGGAGAAAGATGAAGCACGTTAGAAGAGGCATGGGACGGCAAGGGTGAGCGATGGATGCGATGCAGACACTAGAATCTAAAGTGAGAGTGTGGACAGCCGTAATCAATGTGGACGATCACAGAGAAGCCAGCAGGATGGGGACATCTGAGGCACTAAGTAATCCTGTCTGGTTCAACTGGTTAAGGAGGCTACCATGCACAGAAATCCATCTTCCCAGTCTATCCACACAAGCATTCCCAGTCACACACTTGATAAAAAGTAAATGGAGTCATCAGCATTTATGACAATTGGTATACATAGATAAATTGATTACTGTCCTTGTTCAAGTAAAGGTAGGACTCACTTTCACCATCAATTCCTGGGCTTATAATACTTTAACATTTTAAGATGTCAAGGTCTCTCACATGACAGAAATTTTCTACTCTTTATTAATTACAAATGCAGGCAATTTCACATCACTGTAACATAAAACTACATCTCATTCTGATGCAATATCTTTATGTAATATTAAAATGCCATTTTAAATAACCAAGTTTCTTACCTAGAAAATGCTCTAATATTATCAGCCAAGGTCTCCTGATCGTTTGCCCCAGATTTGTAATAATCATATACTGACTTTTGAAGCACTGATCTTGCGTGCTCTTCATAATCACTGATGCAGACCAGCCGGGGCAACATTGCAGCAGGGTACAGCAACCTTAGATATTCTGGGGGGGGTTCATGGACTGTTTTCTATGTCCAGACAATTCTGTTATTTGTCAATTATTAATAGACTTTTGCCAAAGTTCATATTTAATTCTCTCTTGCTTACATCAAATGAGCAAACATTGCACGCCTAGACTTTGACATTTCATTTGCTGACTAGCCACTAAACATACCTAATTCACATGGAGTTAGAGCTGAGAAGGAAGCAGGGATGAGTAGGATCTGTCATATTGACAGAATAAGGAAATAAATCAAAAGTTAAAGGACTGACCTAAAACCACCCTTGGTTCAGTCTACCTCCAGCTAGGTCTTCCAACAATTTATATTTTTGCTCTTTATTTTGGCACCCATAGTGAACTTCTTTCTCCTTTTCCTGCTACACTTGTACAATGCACCTGCCATATAAAAATAATTAACATGAAAAGGTTATAGAGCAAATTAATTGTTCACTGAGTGCATAACTTCTGTACAATATAAATATGATCAGATCAGAAATGTTTTCTTCAATACAAAGCACTATAGCTTATTCTCAGGTTTGTATTGCTCTGGAAGTGATTGAGGGCAGTGCCATTCTAAAAGGTTGTAGTCTCAATCTAAAATCCCTCCCTGCCATGGGATAGCTGGGGAATATTCGGATGAATGTCAGGGTCCAGCTTCAATGGGTTTGTATGTTCCAGGGTAGGGACTTGTGGATTAGAAATGTCAGGCAGACAAAACAGAGATACAAAAGAAATAGAGAGACAGAATAGAGTTAAGATGGCAAACCAGTGAATACTGAATTTGCCCACATTTATTTTTCATATGCTTATATATCCCAATCCAAAAAGGGGGAAGAAAGTAAAAGACTGATTTACCATGATACAGAGAACAATCAGAGCCATCACCTCTTCAATACATGAAACATAAAGTAACTATACCCTGAGTTAAGTATTCTGAAATTTAGACAGGACATGCAGTGTCCATACCTTAGGCCGAGCTTCCTGCAGGCAGTCACTCCCTGGATGGATCAAACCTCCTGTCATAATCTTGAAGGAGCAGGAATAGTCTGAACTCTCTGACCTTTGGTCAAGGTGGAAGAGATCCACATCCATGGGACCCAACAGATGAGTAATACATGGCTGGGAAAGCAATGGAGTTGACCTTAGCCAGACCTGAATTTTAACCCAGTAGGCTATATAGGCTACACTATGAGCAAATGTTCAACAGTTTAATTCCAAATGCCTAAACCTGTGAGTACTTTCTCTCTTGAACTTGGGGCGTTTATTTTCCAATCCAAGTGATACAATAACTGTCATGGAATCAGTGCTGAATGAAAGACCCGAGTGAAGAAGGTAAAGGTGGTGTGGTTTCTCTCTCTTGTGAGATTATTCCTCAGTCTGTGTCCTGTGTTCCAGGTTCCAGGTGACCACAACAAGGGTTGACTGACAGGTTAATGGGCTCGACTCTGGCCTCACTTCCTGATCTCCTTAGCAGCTGTCTATCAGTGCTCTTTTAACAAAACCCAAACTAAGAAAAATTCATACAAAATTTATGGTGAGATATAAAGGATGCATGATCAGTGAAAATAAAGGATGAATATAAAGGATGCATGATCAGTGAAAATAAAGCTCACAATTCTATTTGAGAGCCATGGTTTCTGCAAAAAAGGGAAAAAGGAGAAGGTTTGAGTTTTAAAACCACTCACTGTTCTTCAGTACTGTTGCAGGTCATTGGTGGATTTTGAGTGCTGTCTTAGAAATTAACTGTGAAATGCTTGGCCCATATATCATTTCATCAATCTCTTGGCAGGCAGGAATAAAAGAAAGGACTGGAGCTTAAAACATCCTTTACTAATTCATGACAACTGCACTGTTTAAATATCGCACATTGGTTTAGAGACAATACAGTCTGCCAAATTTCCCCGGAGGTCCTGTGCAACAGGATGCTTAAGAAGAGTACAGGCAAGACAAGTTTGGTTTTACTCAAGTGGCTTAGAGGATGCATGTATGCAGCTACTGTGACCATGATCTCACATCTGAGAATCAGGATGATGCCAATGCAAATATCCGAGTCTTCTTTACTCACAGTGGCCAAAACAAGTAGAGCTTTGAGTTTTCATTTTTAAAACTGGGCTTAATAAAACTTAATTTACTTCTCATCCTCCCTAGTGTCCCAATAAAACCTTCAATAATATTGCCCCCAACAACCCCCAGTCCCTTTGGATAGTTCTGAAGCCACAAGATGGTCTTTAGGAACCTGATCTTAAATCTCCTGATTTGGTAAAACTCAAGCCTGAACTCAAAGGAACCAACAGGTGCTTTTATCAGTATGTAATTTAGACTCTTGCTTGGAGAATATCTAATTTCCTGTTTTTGTCCAAGAGACTTTTTATTGAAATAAGGGATGGGATTTGGGGGACAAATCAGTCATTTCCTCCATCTTTGGCATCAAAAGAGACTAAGCATCCCAATATTTCTGGCCCCAAGAACCACAGTCACCATGGTTGGCAGAAGACAGTGCCATCTACAGGTACAAAATATATTTCCATGACTACTTATGACTTTAGTATATCTTTTTTACATGCTTGGGGCCTTTTATTCTCTATCTCACTGAACTCTCTTGGCTATTTTCCATAATAGAATTTTTTGTATTTGATTGGCAGACTTTGTTACACACTTGGAGTACAGAACATTTTCTGTATGTTTTCTCTAAACTCTTTTTTTACTTCTTAAGAATTATTATTTTTAACTCTGTGTGTGTGAATGCAGAGTTAACAGAAAAAAAGAAGAGAATGTCAGAGCTCCTAGAGCAGGGTTTGCCATTGTGACTAGCCACTTGACATGGATGCTGGCAATTGAGCTTGAGTCTTGTGTGGGAATTACCAACCCTTCACAAAATTTTTGACTTACTTTCACACCCGAATTTTGCTGGTCAGCTTCAAATATTCATAATAGAGAACCTGTGATGCCCAGTCTCCATGTTTTCCCATTCTTAATGAGTCTTTCTTTCCATTTCCTCCCTTTCTCTTGAACCCTCCTCCCCACTAACCCCTCCTCTCTTCTCCCATCCTCTGTTTATTTTTGTTCATCTCTTTACTTTCAGTTTTAGGCTTTCCCTTCATTTTCTATTCTTATTCTTTTTCCCTCCCCTCTCTTCCTTCTTTTAATTCTCTTCCTTTTAATTTTCCCTTCCCTCTGCACCCATCTTCCTTCACAAGCGCTAGACAGGCCATTTGCCTGTAGCTATGTAGCACATTTTCTGCAACTAAAACGAGGTATGGTAAAATCGTAACAACAGGCCTTTGCTTTCCTCTGAGGTCTTGACTCTTAGCTGAGGTTAAAGGGTATGTAAATGTTCACAGGCTTCTGTGGACAGTTTCCTCTTATCTTCTGAAACAACAGAGCTTGGCAGACAGTTTCCTCAGGAAGGTATCCAGGTTCAGTTGACTTGAGTTTGCTCTACATCAAGCATTCCTAAATACATAAATATGCCCTGCTCAGTCTGGATAGTGCTACTCATACACGTTTTCAGGGCTGACCATTTGGTACTAGATAACCATTTGGTGTGCTCTCCCCTGGGGAAGACTATTTCTCCAGCTCTCAGCATTCCTTATTTGCCTAAGTGGATAAGTTCCCCTGCCTTTGTCCCAAGACCTTAGTAGTTTCTTTTGTTTTCTTTCCTGCTCTCCATCCATCATTCAGTATGTGAGATGAAGAGTTTCTGAAGACACACTGTACTTTCACTGAGGGATACATCCTCTGGCATTCAGTCTTCATGTGGCATTTTCCATGCTGTCTCCCTACTAGTACAGCTGCAATCACCAACATGCTTTCTTTTGGGGGCTCAGCAGACATGTGAGAATCTTTTTTTATATGTATTTATTTATTATGGATACAATGTTCTGTCTGTGTGTATGCCTGCAGGCCAGAAGAGGGCACCAGACCC
>LOJH01016001.1:27698-38607 GCA_001685095.1 Ellobius talpinus | reverse complement strand
GTGTGTGTGTGTGTGTGTGTGTGTGAGAGAGAGAGAGAGAGAGAGAGAGACTCCCAGCTTCTTATGTGAATGCTGGGATCCAAACTCCAGTCTTTTTGTTTGCACAGCAAGCAAGAACTCTTTAATTGTTGAGCCATTCTTCCAGTCTTGAATTTAACATCAGTTCTTGATGTTCCAGAGCTGTCCCCATGGATGGATGTCACTAAAGAAGAGTTAAGGAAAGGAGTAGGTCACTTGGCCCACAGGAACGTCTAGGGAGCCTCTTCAAAAGCCCATTCTTGGCCATGGATTTATTAGAAAACTCTTCAAACCGTCCAGGAACCCACAAGGATGACCCCAACTAAGACTCCTAGCAATGGTGGAGAGGGTGCCTGACTGGCCATCTACTGTAAGCAGGCTAGTGACTTCCTTAATTGCCATCAGAGATACTCTATCTCTTAAATGATGGAAACAGAGGCAGCGATCCACAGATAAGCACTGTGTTGAGCTCCTTCTCTTACAAAAAAAAAAGAAAGGAGGGATTTTACCAGCCAGGGGTGTCATGATGGGGGAACCCACAGAGACAGCTGACCTGAGCTCACACGGCCTCATGGATGCTGGAACAACAGTCAGGGAGCCTGCATGGGACCAACATAGGCCCTCTGCGTGTGTGTGGCAATCATGTAGTTTGGTCTCTTAGTAAGGCTTCTGACGGTGAAAGCAGGACCTCTCCCTGGCACTTAGCTGACTTTTGGTAACCTGTTTCCCATTACCTGGTCCTGCCTCGATGGAAGGGAGGAACTTGGTGCTGCCTCAACTTGATGAGCCATGCTTTGTGCAAGCCCATGTGGAGGAGGAGTGGATGGGAAAGGGAAGGGGACAGGAGGAAAGATGGGAGGAGAAACTGGTTGGTATGTAAAATAAATGGGAAAAAATGTTATCTAATTTTAAAAAAATTAAAAAAGAAACACAAACTTCTCTTCTTGGGCTTGTGTTTTTTCATGAATTTTCAGACTTATTATGCATCAAATCCTACCACAACCTATTCCTAATTTATTGTGAACAGCCTGTGATCTGATACCAATCTAATACTGTGGCAAAAATAGGATATTGGGGGTTAGTTGATCACACCGTGAACCCTAAGTTTGGGTTTGCATTAATTAAATAAAATCAACCTTTGGGTTTAGGAAGCCGAGTTAGCAACAAGTTGACAGAAAATAATCATAGAGAGCCAGAGGGTGCCTGTAAGATGATAGACAGATGCACAGGAAGAAGTAGGGAGAGACTTTGTGTGGCATGTGTCTTTTTGTTTTGGCAGAGCAGAAGCACACTGGCTTTTGGAGAGCAGCCAGCTAAAAGAGGTCAGCTAGCTGCCACTCAAGATCTCTGAGCTAGCAAGTTTTCACGGAAGCCTTTGACTCCTGAGTCTTATTGATAAATAGAATGATAGAGATTTAATTAAAACCTATATTTGGCAGCAGCAAATATAGCCAGGGCCTTCAGAAACAGAATTGCCATCAGACCAGGGCCTGAGTGGCCTGACCGCTGCCAGAGAAGCAGGCCAGTAACTGCAGAGCCACAGTTGCATGCTGAACCAGCAGTGGATCAAAGCACAGCCTCTGTGCCAATAGAGAAACAACAGTAGGGCTTGTTCTTTAAGGACAAGGTCATGTCTTGATGAATGGAAAAGAAATCTCAGGCCCAGAGAAGCTCTCAGCTCAATGGACACTGGTAGCAGAAGCTTCTGTTCATCCCTAGCAGTGAGGCTCACAGAGACAGGAAGCCCACGAGCCACTTGAGCAGGAATCACAGTTGATGCCAAGCTTGACAGTCATTTGTCACTCTAGAAACAGTCTTCCCTGGATGTTCACAGCTGCCGGGGATGCCGCTTCTGCCTTGGCTCTGCAGTGAGAGGTTCAGCAGACACATCTTGGCATCTGTTCGTTGCATGACATCCAAGATGCTCCCAACTCAAGATAAATGGGGAAAGACGAATGGCTGTGCCTGTGGCTCTCAAGGCAGATTTCACATTCTGCTGCCTAATTTCATGTCTGCATGATCCTAATGAACTAATTTGTGGAACATTAGTGGAAATGACTATGCATCTAAGCCCCCTGACGACAGAATGCAAATCCGTTTTACCTGGTGGAATCCATATGCCTGCATATGATTGATGGAGTCTGCCAAATTTGCTGAATATATCTTGGAAAAAGATGTATTGTGGCTAAAAATTCAAGATGCATGCTTTTTTTTTAAAATAGTGTTTAGAAGTGTGAAGTAATTCCAGAAGCTGATCCATCCATGTTCCCACAGATCTGGGGCCAGCAAGTCTCTCTTCCCACTGGCACCAAGTTCCTGAGCCAAGCTGCCCCCGGCACATAAAAGCACTGTTTCCACTCAGTAGAGCACATAGATGAACAAACGACCCAAAGCCAGGAGCTGATGGTTTGGTATGTTTTATTCCCATTATGCCCTGCAACTTGGATGTCTTCTAGATGTCAACAGGTAGGGCTCAGTCCTATTGAGAACAAACAGTCATCCTGAAATGTTAAAAAAAAGGAAAGTAACCGTGTGTGTGTGTGTGTGTGTGTGTGTGTGTGTNGAGAGAGAGAGAGAGAGAGAGAGAGAGAGAGATACATCTTGGGTCTATTTTTTAAGGTTTCACTGTCTTACTAAATAAAATGGACCATTGCATACTGATAGCACATTTCTAGCTTTCTACTGAGATTTTGTTTTGCTCGTGGTGGGTGTTGAATTTATGCTAACTTTACAAGGTCTTGCTAGCCACTTGAACGTCGATAGTGGCAAAGTCTTATATTAGCGATTTAGTACTGTTTTGACTTTGGATGATATCTTTGATGACAGAACTCATTTTCAGGTGAAGAAACTGTCTCTGAATTGTGCAGGAACACACACTGGCTTATGTTAATGTCTGTTTTCTGTGTTTCTGACGTTGTAGCCACAGGCAAACCAGATGCAGGCCAAAAGATCATTTATGCTTATGGCTTGAAAACAGATGAATCAGACAGGCTTTCCAATCCCCACTTACCCCATTTTCCCTCATTTTAGTATTCTCAAGGAACGTTCGGCTGCTCGGCATCAGAAATAGAGTCCAGAGACCAGTTCCCTCATCACAAACAAGTTAGAATTGTCTCTTCAACTGGCACAGGTGACTTTGAAAATCTTTGAATTCCTTTCTGTCCTCACAGATGTGAACTTGGGGACAGGCTCCCTTTCCTCATTTATTTAATATCAATGGAGCATTGCATTCCAAACAGGGTCAATTTCTTGTGTTGAAAGCTGAGAGGCAGATAGGCATCCCACCTTGATCCCTCCTCAGGGATACAGATGATGTTCCCAATGTGCTTAGTTGTACTCTTAAAATCAGGACTTGACCCATTTATACTCCGAGTTTTGGAAATTCTCTAAAGCCACATGTCATCATGGCCTGACCCTTAAGTTGACTCACACATCCATCAAACAAGATATTTTTGAACCAACATTTTGTCAGAGACAGCATCACTACTCCCAGCTATTGAACTCCCAGACCCTTCAGTGTTTCCTGAACTAGCACTCAGCTACCAGACATCTGACAGTGACCCGCTTATTCCTGAGTGCTGTGCATTGCATCAGAGTTCATTCCTTGCTCAGTGATGCTACCTGCGTGGGTAACACTTTCAACCCTTGTATGGAACCTTGGACCTCTAGAGCCCCTTATCCAGTGCACACACAGCACTCACTTTCACAAGTTTACCTTAAACTTTTTCTGTTTCTTCTTTCACTAGCATTTTCAACCTGCTCACTGGTTTTGAATTTATCAGATATGACAGGGTTGTTAATATTCTTGAAATAACAGAGAGCTAAGCATACACGATGTGCCAGACGGTGTCAGCCGCAGAAAGTATGCCAGAGACCAAAGAGAGCTCTATGGTCATGAATACCACCTAACGGTGTGCTCAGAGTGCTGTAGGTTTTTTTGTCTTTGAAATTTTAGGTTTGGTTTTCGAAAGCAAGGTGCACACATTGGATCTCAAGTAGACTTACTTTAGTATGGAAGTGAATTTTAATAACCACTCCAGAGCTGAATAGCTCTACCCAAATACTTTTATATATTGAAGCCATGCTGTAAAGCTTTTCATACATACTAACAACCATTTTTATAAAAATTCTGCTTTTCAAGGTGACCCAAGGTTTGACATAGCTCAAAGTGTCGAAGCAAAATGAAGGGCTTCAGACTTGCATAAAGTACGTCCACTCAGATACATTGATACAGACTTCACCAGCCCAGAAAATGCACTGTGTATAAAATGCACTAGGCTGAAAACAGTGCATCCAAGAGACTTCTTTATTAAGGATCATGCAGCTTTACAGGCTCAAACATGACACTTATGATGCCTACATAAGAGGGAGACAATCTCAGAAGTGTGCCTGCCTCATAAGCACTCAGAGGAAAAATGAGATACTTGGAGATGGTACTGGCCCTCTCTGAAGATGATCAGTATTCTCTTCACTTATCCCTACAAAAGAGAAATGGAGGGAAAGTGCCCTGTGCCAGCACAATGCGGGTTTATAAAGACTTCCTGTTCAATGCATTGTTTGACCTTCATGTCAAGTGTCACCGAAGTGGTGAGGGAACCTGTTCACAGGTAGAACAGAGACTCACACCCATGTCTTTTCTGTAGCTAAAACTTGCTCCACTCATTCTCCCAGAGGGAGCAAGAGTCTTCCCACATCCATCAGCCTCCTTAGCCATCTGCCACCTGTTACCGTAAAGGAATGTAACAGATATTGAAAAATTTATGGCCAGAGTTAAAGCAATCACATCAGCTTCTTGCTTGCCTCTGCTAAAAAAAATAACAATAATAATTCCTTCAATGGTAGCTACACAAAAATTTCCCAGATAAAGAGGGAAATAGAAAGCGAACAAGAACAGAAGCTACAGAGCCTCCTGCAGACCAAGTCAGAATGAAGGTCTCAATTAAGTCCGGGAGTGTAGCTCATTGCGTTGGACAGATGACTCTATTTTAAATGCTATTACACTGGGAAGCATAGCAATTTCATCTACATAAGCAACTGGGTTATAGACTGATGCTGCTGATGCCATAGTTATTATAAAGCTGCAAACTGCAGTCCCCCAGGAGAATAGATGTCATACAAGAAGGATTATCCTAATTATATTCACTTGTAAAATTGATTTGCAAAACCATTCATTTAACATTCACTTTATTTAAAAATAAGGTTATACAATCAGACAAATGCCAGGGCCTCTTCATTTCAACTAAATCAGAAGACTCCAATAAATGAAATGCTTTTCTAGAATTTATATTTTGGGAACGAAGATAAAAGTAGTGAGTTAATATAAAACCGAAATCTTAATTTTTTTAAATCAAATGACTGCACTTGTACCCTATTCTCCTATCCTTCTTAATCTTGATAGTCTGTAATAGAAGAATATTTAGAATAATAACTTCTATAAGAGTAAATACCATACCAGCTTGGACCAGCATCTCCTGAGTCTTCTACAGAAAATAGAACATTAACCCACACTTAATAGGGCCTCATAAATACTGGATGAATGAACAAATACACAATGAATTCACAAAATGTTTCTTCAATTACTAAAAGATATGAAGTGCAGCTTTGTTATTAATCAAGACAGAGTGACGTCAAATGCTGCAGACGTTAGCAGTCTCTCATTTTGCTAACCAGTTGGTGATGTAACCACCCTCTTCTGCATCACTTTAATACATGCCTATAATATTTAGCTTTGGAACACTTGGATTTAGCCTTTTCCTTATAAAATACCAGGTGAGAGAGAGGGAAAGAGGGAGAGAGGAAGAGAGAGAGAGAGAGAGAGAGAGAGAGAGAGAGAGAGATTTCCCAAGGTGGGATATCAGTTTTATTGCTGAAAATAGCTACGTGCTCCTTAAAAAGAGATCTTGCCAGAACACTCTTCAAGACAATGGAAACCAAGGACTATTTCCCCCACTTGTCATATCATATTTGTTTTTTCTAGCAAATCATTTTAGTCTACTGAACGCTCTAACTGAATTGTGCAACAGATGCTAACACAGTGGTTCTTACCTTTCCCAATGCTGTGACCCTTTAATTCAGTTCCTAGTGTTATGGTGACCTCCAACCATAAAATTATTTTCGTTGCTACTTTGCTGCAATTTTCGTTGCTATAACTGCAATTTTGCTACCTTTATGAAATATTATGTAAATGTCTTTGCTTTCTAATGGTCTTAGGATGCCCCTGTGAAAGGGTTATTCAGTCCTCAGGGGGTTACTACCCACAGGCTTTCAACCTAACTACTCTAACATGACATTTGATTTAAGAACACACATTTAAATTAAATATCATGTTTAATTTCTAGTTTAATCTGTACATTAGAGTACAGAATGGCTACATTAGGAGAATTTCAGCCACTGCTCCTACACCTTCCGTCCTACAGACCTATATAGCAACATGGACGTAGCAGAAAATCCAATCCGCTAGGCAGGGTTGGAAAGGCAAGGCATTTCAGACGCAAAGATTTAAAGGCTGCTTGCTGGAGGGGGCTGCTTGTTCGTCCCGGCTGCCCAGAACCAAAATAATCACACAGAAACCACAAGATATAAATCACTGCTTGGCCCATTAGTTCTAGCTTCTTATTGGCTAACTCTTACATATTAATTTCACCCATTTTTATTAATCTGTGTATCGCCACGTGGCTGTGGTTTATAGCCTAAAGTTCTGGCATCCATCTCTGGCTGGGCTACATAGCTTCTCCCTGACTCTGCCTTCTTTGTACCAGCATTCAGTTTAGTCTTCCTTGCCTAGCTCTGTTCTACCCTATCAGGCCAAGCCAGTTTCTTTATTCATTAACCNCTGCTTGGCCCATTAGTTCTAGCTTCTTATTGGCTAACTCTTACATATTAATTTCACCCATTTTTATTAATCTGTGTATCGCCACGTGGCTGTGGTTTATAGCCTAAAGTTCTGGCATCCATCTCTGGCTGGGCTACATAGCTTCTCCCTGACTCTGCCTTCTTTGTACCAGCATTCAGTTTAGTCTTCCTTGCCTAGCTCTGTTCTACCCTATCAGGCCAAGCCAGTTTCTTTATTCATTAACCAATAAAAGCAGCACATAGGCAGAAGGACCTCCCACACCAGCTGTTCTTGAATTCACATCTGTGAAACAGTTTTAAAAGAAAGATAAAGAAGTTGTCTAAGTCAAGATATAACACAATGAGCTGTGGCTGAGAGGATAACCAAGCTTTAAAACATAACTTATTCAAGAAGTCTTGATCAGTGGGGTGGAGGAAAACACAACTAAGAGTAGACCATGGCTATTCAGGTCATGCACGGTACTTTGTAAAACACTTTCCTGTACAGTTGTTTACACACTAGTTCAGCGACACACAGCTACTGTAGACCCCATCTTAGAGATCAGGAAACCCTCACCAGAGAGTTAATGACTGACTCCAAGTGTTCAACTTGACCTTTGGTCTATTGACTCAAAATTTCTTCTTTCTTCCTCCCAATTCTACCAATGAGTTGGGTGGGTGAATCACTGCAAATGACACCTACAACATATATTGTCACCAAGAACTGAGTACAAAGCAAAGCTGTGGAAAGCCATGTTACAACTTCATACAACACTCAAGACTATATTTTCCACTGTGCTGGAGGTGCACCTTTACTCTTTCCTAATTTATTTTACATTAGTATCTTATGCCACATGCTTTTTGTTTATTTTTTTCTCTTTTTAAAAAGAACAGCTTAAATGGCTTATAAAGTGCTAGTATTTTGTGTGTCGTATACAAAATATATTCTGTAAACTATCCTAAATTCTGTTAGCTACCTTGAAAGTACTTGGGTAACTACATTAGACTCCAATTATAGCTCGTCTCTTGGTTCTTGAATTAGAAAGATAAGCACATTAAGAACATTTGTTCTTTCTCTGTCTTTATGTGACACACCCACTATTTTATCTTACACAAACAGCAATACTGAAATGTATCCCAGCCCTTAGCCTTTCACTTCTGAAGCATGCTTTCGTAAAAGCAAACAGTCAAACTCCAGTCTGGATAGTTACTGCTTTCGGGATAGACAGCATGCTTGCCTTTAGTTTGGAAGGGCCATACAGAAGAAGGAAGGGCTAGGTGGAAGATTTTCATTATGTCTTTACAGACAACTGCTCTGGTGTACTGGTGGGTTGCTCTCAGACCGTGTGTACGCAAAGCGCATAGTGTATCTTGTGGGGACTCATGCTGCTGAGAGACAAGAGCTCTTAACCCTAACTCCTTTTGGATAAAGAAAATAAGACACAGAAGACTCTTGGCGGCTTTGTCATCCGCTGTCAGAAAGGTCTTCTCTTTTTCCTTTCACTGTGTTGCACTTCTTTGAACCCAGATGTTTCGGGGGGGCCAGGGGATACTCCCTGGGTTTATTTAGTTACTTGCATGAATGTGGGTGAGAGATGAACTAGAGCAGGAGCAACCAATGGATCAGTGGATACACCAAGG
The DNA here is from genome assembly GCA_001685095.1 of Ellobius talpinus. NCBI lineage: Eukaryota > Metazoa > Chordata > Mammalia > Rodentia > Cricetidae > Ellobius > Ellobius talpinus. Next base: position 30,117 of record LOJH01016001.1, on the reverse strand, counting down.
AAGAAAATGACACCCATTTCCCCTAGCCACCAGTAATTGTCTACAGTCCTTCAGGGATGGGTGGAGCCTCACAGGGGACTAATCTTGTGTAGCTCTTAGACATATAACCCCAGTTTTGGAATCCCCTGTTTTGCTATATCACTGGCTGGCTCTTGAGGTCATTTCTGCAGAACTAGTGGGACAATTCTCTAGAGATAAAATTCTAAAAGTGAGCAAATATGGTCTTATTCAAGGTTCCTTTTAGGGACAAAGGCAGTTTCCTGATATTAATAAGTTCCCAAACTACACATTGCAGAGAAACACAAAGGTCTTATCTTAAAAGTTAATGTAGTCTGTCATTCTCCTGTTCTGTCCTTCCAAATTCCTTACAGGAAACGGGAGAAACATAGGGACTATTCAGATAGCTGTCCCTATTGAGTGTCCCCAAGAAGCTCACACACAGTTGCAGGGTCCAACTATTTTCCACCCAAGTCCCTGGGTTGGGGGTTCACATAGTGCCTCATCTCACCCTCTCTGTTTTCTACTAACCCCTCAGCATACTTGTATTTGCCTATAAACGGTATCTGGTCCCCAGCGCTCCTATCAGAACCCAGTTGGATGTCAGCAAAGTCTTACCGCTGACTGTCACCTCCAGTTCAGTGACAGGCACCCACGAACCCTAAGAGTTCACTGTGATCTGCTTGGGAGCACAGCTGTCTTGCACAGTAGGAATACATACTACATACAATAAGTACATCCTTACTTGTATCACCCCTGTCTAAGAGAAACAGTTCTTTGGCCCACATAGAATTTTACCAATGATTAAAGATAAAAGAAAACTGGCACACTAATGAGTTTTTGCATAAATAGTTCAAGATAGGCTGTATATTTGCTTCTTCAGGTTGGAGAGCATCTTCAGTGTTTTTCAGGGTTAAACACTATTTTATGATCACCAATACTGAGAACACCTAGTGCAATACATAGTACAAGAGGCAGGGGGTACTTTTAGGGCCATTTCAGAAATTAGCCAAAATTCTGTTCTAATCCCAAACCAAAATTTTTTATATGAAACTTAAGTCAGCAATTCAAACTGCAATCTTTAAAATCAAACGTTCTAATAATAGAATCCAGAGATGGGCCAATGTGTACATATTAAGGGATGGCTATAGGAAAATACTGAAAGCCTATGTTTTCCATAGTTAAACTATTATGTTTCTAAAAGAACAGCAAAATCATTGTGTGTACGATAAAAGCCGAAACTCACAGCTCACAATGCTGTCGATTCTGAGTTAGGATATTCCTAGCAGTGCCCACTGCAGTCTCACACAGTGATGGGAATAAGGTGGTCACATGGTAAGTTCACTGAAGCCATGAGGTAAAACCAACGCGAGTTCTACCAGAAGCTCCTTGGATTCATTAGACATTTGATTTTAAATTAATCTTTGTCATTGTAAGCTCAGAAATCTTGCACTATTGCAAAATTTTGCATCTCCTGCATTCAATTATGGGACCCAATATAGGGTCATGTATTCACATTTCTTGTATAAAATCTGAGATGATTTGAATTCTGAAACACATCTTGGCCTAGAAGTTTGGATTGATAAGTGGAAGGCATATACTATCAAGCCCGGTCCTTACAGGCATGATAGAAAGAATGACCTCTAGAGGTAGCCACAGTGCAATTCCCCGGGTTAGATGGCAAAAGGAACTTCATAGACTTTAATTACAAACAATGGATGTAAGTGGAGAATTTATCCTGGATTGGCCCTTAGGACACATGAGCTGTTAAAAACAGAGAACTTTCTCCAGTGGGAGCCGGAGAGACACAGCAGATGGGAAACCAGAGAGATTCTAGGCAGGAAACAGGCTTCATCACCCGGAAGAGCCACATAGAAAGAGGACTGTAAGCCACTTCCAGGAGCCAATTGTCCCCTAACCAATACCGTCAGCTCGTGTGCCCTGGTCGGCAGAGACAGAACATGGCGTTTAGACGGCCCATTTGGTCAAGAGTCCTAACAAGGGTAGGTTCTTCTCCAGAGCCACCAGACAGCAGCTCATGGGGCACGATTTCAACCTGGCATGACCTGGAACATGCCACCCCAGGCTTCCAGCCTGTTTCAGTCGGAACTATTTCAGTGAACTAAGTATATTGCTATTTGTTTTTACAGTAACAAAACCAACCCCCAAGACAAGCCTGCTTCCACCTGCAAAAAGGAAATTCTTGGCACCACTGCGCCCCTGGGTCCTAGCCTACGTGCCTGATCCCAGTCAGACTGTTCTCTTCCCTAGCTCCCCCACACATGTTCTTTGCTTTCACATCATTGACATTCTGCTCCCCAAACCTCTCCCTGACCCATCTGCCCTTCCAGCATGCCATCCTCTCCCATTATCTGCCCTTCCAGCATGCCATCCTCTCCCATTATCTGCCCTTCCAGCATGC
>LOJH01016001.1:0-19016 GCA_001685095.1 Ellobius talpinus | reverse complement strand
GACTGAACTTGATACCTAATTTGCATGAGGGAACTTTTCACCTAGTTTGCATGAGGCAAGGGAGGGGGCTTATCTCTGGAGGCCAGATGCCTGACTTAGGACAAGCCCTAACTTGTTTGTTTCTTAAGCCTTGCAATATGGCATTACAGTGCAAGCTATCTTTTAAGGCTATAAGCTGGGGTCTTTCACTATAAGCTGGGGTCTTTCACAGTTCATGTCAGAACACAGGCCTGGCATTCTCTTTGATAGGTGTGTGTGTCTTTCACTTCCAGTTAATTGAACATTTAACTAAAATCCCATTTCTCCTTCCTTCTAAGCAGATCCAAGGTGGTGGCTTTTCTTCAAAATGTCTCAGTTCCTTCTCTCGCAATCTGCATTTAGGCCTCTGGCCATAACCTTGTGTTTATGTCCGGCTCACTCTGCAGCTTCTCAGAGCAGAGCTACTTATAAAAAGTCATAAAGGTCCTTACCTCTATTTTTCTTGAATGTCAGTAGATCTGAGGTTAGCATAGTCCTGTGCTGGTAATCAGAGAGATGAAAAGCAGTCTTCCTGGCCACCTCGGGGTGGGGGCTGAGAAAGTGTAAAAGCCCAAAGGTTTCTCAAGTGGGAGTGGGGTAATGACTGCTTACATGACTCTTTCCCTGTACTAACAGAAAGTATTCCAAGTCTCAGGCCATATCTGATTCACAAGCCCATCCCCAGCACAGGGCCTGGGGGAAGGGTTTGCTTTAACAGAACAAACGGTGCTGGTTCTTTCAGCTATCTTGTGGACTCAGCATCTCAGTGAGGCATGACATACCTCGAGTCTCGCTAAAATCAAAGGTGCAGTTTCTGAAATCAGAAGGGTGACATCCACGGTAGATACTGCTAACAAATGCTTCCGACCTAGAAGGCCCCCCTGGATCCAAGGTGCGGGTTGGGGTACCAGGCCATCTTCTTTCAGCCCCCTTTCCTCTGTCTTATTCTTTCAGACCTGGGCCCAAACCTCAAGCCCTGGCAGTTCTCGTCTGCCCAGTCTGCCTGTCACACAGCAGACCCTCAAATCCCTGGCCTAAGGCAGTCGGGAAACAGCTCCTGGAACTGCTCTCCTGAGTTCTCTGCATCCTGATCCAACCCTCAAAGAGCCTGCCTCAGAGAGAGGGAAAGCCCACCCCGAACTGCTGCCTCATGCAGTTGGGTTGATACCTGGGTAAGCTGACTCAGCAGGAAAGGCCCTTTTGCAACAAACTCAACAACCTGGATTTGATCCCTGGGACCCCCCAGGTAGAAGAAAGAACAGATTCCTGCAAGTCGTTCTCTCCTGTGTGGGCTGTGGCATGTGCACACCCCTTCCCCCATGCAATAAATGTGATAAAATACCTTTCAAAGAACAGAAATTTCATTTTAAAACTTGGATAGTGGGGCGTGTGAGATTGCTCAGTGCTTTAGAGCACTTCCTGCACTTACCGTCTTATCCACACAAAGGGCATAGTTCAGGGGTGCGAAGCGGGCTCGTGTCGTGCTCCCCACCTCCAGAGCTTCTGCTCATTGCCAGACCGCAGCTCTGGACTCTCCGTTCCCCACGCCTCCCCAGCCCCAGTTCCGGCAGCTGTTGCACCACTCCCCATGAGTAGATTACTGCCAACCCCTGGATGAAATCACAACTACCCTTACCTGTAATTGACTTATTTCATTTATCATAGTGTCCTTGGTGTTAGCCATGTTGAGACATGGGTTCAAATTTCTTTCCTTTTAAAAAGATGAGCCTCGTACCTTTAATTTCAGCACTTGGGAGACAGAGGCAGGCAGATCTCTATGGGTTCTAGGCCAGTTGAGTCTACAGAATAAGCTCCAGGCTCAGCCACAGCCACAGCTACATGGTGAAACCCTGTCTCAATGCCCCCCCCACAAAAGCTTGAAACTTGTATTTTTTCATGATTGACTTGTATTGTTTTTACCTGTGTACAGATGTGTATCTGCATGTGGTATGTTCACACGAGTACAGGTACCCACAGAAGCCAAGGTAACACATCCTTTGGAGCAGAATTCTTTAAATTAAAGCCTCCTAATATGGCTGCTGGGAACTGAACGTGGGTCCCAGGAAGAGCAGAAAGTGCTCTTAGGTACTAAGCCATCTCTCCAGCCCCTATCTTTTATTATTATAAAGACTTATTTTAAGCCCCTTTTTATATAAATGAAAAGAAAGATTTTAGGCTGTCTGGAAGGCTCAGTGAGTAAAAACAGCCATCAAAGCCTCAGGACCCTGCTTCCATCCCCGAGACACATGTGAGAGGAGAGACCCGGCCATCAAAGCCTCAGGACCCTACTTCCATCCTCGAGACACACGTGGGAGGAGAGACCTGGCCATCAAAGCCTCAGGACCCTGCTTCCATCCCTGAGACACACGTGGGAGGAGNNNNCACACACACACACACACACACACACACACACACACACACACACGGAAACCAAAACATACTGGTTTGAAAGGAAGAACTTATATTGTAGTCCACAGTACACACAGAGACTGGAAGTTAACAATGTAATTGCTGCTGCAGGGTAATGGGGCAGACAGAAACTTAAGTCACTGTAATGACTTGCTATTAAGAATTGTGTGTGTGTGTGTGTGTGTGTGTATGTGTGTGTGTGGTCAGAGGACAACTAGCAGGAGTCAGTTCTAACCTCCTACCACCTGATTTCCAGAGATCAAATTCAGATCATTGGCTTGGTATCAGGAACTTTACCTTCTGAGCCATCTTAGTGGCTCTCAAAGACTTCCTCTTCAGAGAAGAGGCACTGAAACCCAGAGCATCTGGTCCCAGATGAGGCAGCCTGTGTGCAGCATGTGCGCGTGGTATACCTGCGCCCAACAGGGAGTGGAAGTCTGTGCTTTCCCCTTGCTGTGAAGAGACACCATGACCAAAGCAGCTCCTCTAGAAGGAAGCATTTAACTTCAGGAGGCAGAGGTTTCATGGTGGGAAGCATGGTGGCAGCAGGCAGGCAGAGACAGAGAGCCCAGGCCTGGCACAGGCTTTTGAAACCCCAAACCCATGGGAGCTGGAGAGATGGTTCAGAGGTTAAGAGCACTGGCTGCTCTTCAAGAAGACCTGAATTCAATTCCCAGCAACCACATGGTGGCTCCAAACCATCTATAATGAGATATGTTGCCCTCTTCTGGCATGCAAGTGTGCACGCAGGCAGAACACTGTATACATAATAAATAAGTAAAAAACAAAACACAAACCCAACTCCCACACTTCCCACAAGGCCACACCCACTAGTCCCCCCAAACAGTTCTACGCTCCGGTGACTAAGCATTCAAATAGAGCCTGTGGGGCCATTTTCATTCCAACCATCACAGGAACCGTCTTCTATCAAGCCTATATGAAGAAGGTGGCCGTGGTTCCTGCTCTATTATTAAGGGATGCCTTTGTTTTCAGGATGATGTGAAAACTTAGTATCAATTTATAATTGTGTCTAGAGACCAAGTTAAAAAAGAAAATCCATCCATTTCTTAGTTGTGACTTATTTGATAGGACTATGAAATTGCTAATATTTACTGCTTTGACCAAAACAGCCCTTTTACATCATTCAAACTAATAGAATCCTCTGACTATTTTTCTTCATCTGTCACAATAAATCATTCTTTACTTTATACCAAAAAGCATACCCTGGCAGTTAAAGGTGCATGTGATTGATGCAAACAGACCTGGATTTGGATCCTCACTCTTTGGCTCTGTAATCGTGTGAACTAAGGAACTTTGTGGGAACTCCACACCTGGAGAATGCACATCAGAGCGGAACTTCTCCCAGAGAGCTGCTGTGAATCGAAATGATAGAGTTATACAATGTTTAGCATGATCGCTAGCATGTAGTGATTGCTCACACCAACGCTTATTATGACACCAAACACCTGGAAAGAGAGTAGCACGTTGAGGTAAATGGTGTTGAGTCATGTGTCTCAGGTCATTCTCCTGGGCTGTGAGAAAACGCCCCAACAAAAAGTAATGCAAGAGAAAGGGTTTATTTCGTCTGTTCAAGGGGTAGAGTCCACCATGGCAGGGGAGTCAAGGCAACAGGATGTCACATGACATCCACAGTCAGGAAGCAGAAAAGAATGACTTCTAGTTCCAGCGTGTTCTATGTCCTCTATATACAGTCGAGCATAGGGAATGGTCATACCCACCTTAAGGTGGGTTTTCCCCCAGCCTGGTCTACAAGAGCTGGACAGGCTCCAAAGCTACAGAGAAGCCCTGTCTTGAGAAACCAACCAAGCAAACAAAAAAAGATGGGTTTTCCCACACACCAATTCACATAACCAAGATAATCCTTCACAGCCATTGTCAGAGGTTCACCTCAACCTAAATATTGCTCAGGGGGGTGCCCAAAGGTTTAGCTCCTAGGTGACTGTGGGTTTGATAAGGTTAACAGTTAACACTATTACAGCATATTAAAGTCAGGTGACAGCAAATCATGATGTTGGCCTGGTGTTCTTCCCCACTGTTCTGAACTGGAATATGCACCCTTGTAACAACAGCAAAGCCAGTGGGGGCGGACCATGGCCCCTGTGATGAATGTCAGGACCTGGATCTCCTTTCTGGTGTGTGTCCTCTAAGGATGGGGTACTAGAATGGCATGCCAGTGCCGAATACTCAGACTTCAGAAGAGAATGCCGTTAAGGGAAAGGGACAAACTTTCAAGTTTTCTGTTTCTCTGGAAATCAGCTGGATTCTGCTTGCTTCATTTACTGTGCACCAGCCAGTTCAAAATAAAAAGCTTGTGCTGTAATTTTAATATCAAGCACATCCCAAAGACTCCTCACATTGGACTCTTGGCAGTGTTTAGCACACAATCTGTGAGTCTAATCACTGTGATGGTTTGGGAAAATCTTTTTCTCGCTGCTCTAAGGCCTGGGTCCTTCTCAAAGGCAAGAGCTTATAAAAGCAGAAATGAAAGACACAAAGGCATGGTGGGTCACATTCAGCTCACTGTCTTGTGTGCATGTGGAGCAGGGATGTATTTTCTTGATGAGTTCCATCACACTTACCTGGAAATCACATTCATACAGTGAAGGACTGGAGAAGCAATGCATCCAGACACTAACTGGATAATTGTCCTGCTGGCCTGGGTTTGATCTGCCATCATGCCTTTTGTGGGACCCTTGAGCTAATGCAGATTGTATTGGAAAACTCACAGACTGTTTGTCTTGCTTTTCTGTTGCTGTGAAGAGACACCATGACCAAGTCAACTTATAAAAGAAAGCATTATCATTGGGAACTTGGTTATAATTTCAGAGTGTCAATAGAAGCCATGGCCATAATGCGGGGAGAATGAGAGCAGGCAGGCATGGCCCTGGGGCAGTAGCTGAGAACTCATATGTTGAGACAACAGCCACAAGGCAGGGAACGAGCTAACTTGAAATGGCAAGAGCTTTTGAAACCTCAAAACCCACCCCCAGTGACAAACCTTCTCCAACAAGGCCACACCTTCTAATCCTTCTTAATCAGTTCCACTGACTGGGGACCAGGCATTCAAACACATGAGCCTATGGGGCCCATTCTCATTCAGACCACCACACTGTTTGATCTCACTGAGAAGCTGGGTTGGACCCCACCCCCTTTTCAAACCTAATTCTGTCTCCAAGTGTCCTCTAAGACCCCAGCTCATACCTCGACATGAGCTAACCTCTCTTGTCTCTGACGGGAAGAAGGAATGACAAGTATCTCAGAATAGTAAGGAGCATTGTGATCTTGAGAACAGCTAAGGTAAGCCATCTCCAACAAGGGTGATGATTGTTTATCCCTTCATATCAAAGTGCCGCTGGTGGAAATGGGAAGCCAGTGCCTCAGCCATAGGAAGCTAGCTCATCTGTGGAAAGAGCGCTCTCAGTCAAGAACTCTGGCTGATTGCCTCAGTTCTCCAGTAGGACTTATTTGATGATGTTCCCTGTCTGTTGTTTGCTGTTGTGCTTTTACTTGGCAGCCTTATCCAAGAGGGACATTCTGCTGGTGCACCCATGACTCTCACTCTGCTTGAACCCCAGCTGGCTCCTGCAATGAGACATCTCTAGTCAATTTCTGCTGGGTGATTATAAGTGCCCAATTTGATAGAGTTTTATTGTCTAATGAGTCTATCTACTTATTTTGAGATATTTGATTACACTGTGTAAAGATGCACCACTGTGATTGGTTTAATAAAAAGCTAAATGGCCAATAGCTAGGCAAGAGGTATAGGTGGGACTTCTGGACACAGAGAGAGAGCAATGGGAAAAGGAAAGGGGAAGTTGCCAGTCAGATGCAGAGGGAGCAAGATGTGCAGGAGAGGAAAAAGCCACGGCCAACACAAAGATGAGTAGAAATGAGTTAAATTAATGTAGGCTATGAGAGGTTGCGGGGCAAGCCTAAGCTGTAGGCTGAGCTTTCATAATTAATAAAAAAAATCTGTCATTTTTTGTGAGCTGGCGGCCCAATGAAAAAGCCACTACAACTGTTTGCTATTTATTCTTTTCCTTTTAACTGCTGTGTATTTAATAAACTCATTCATGAAGGCATGGCTGTTACAGAACACTCTTTAGACCATACAGAACACTTGGCAAGTTCCTTGAGCTTCCACTGCCTATATTTCCTGTAAGTTTGAAGTAGTAGTGGAAATTCTTGGTTATTAGTGTTAAATTATTAAAATAATACATTCAGAATCAATGAAATAACTTTAAAATCCTTTGAAATGACTCTATGAAATTGTTTGTTTTAAAGTCTTAAACTTTCAGGAACCATTCGGGTTTAGGGAAAGCTAGTTGGAAAGTCATGTAGGAAATTTGGGCTTCTTGATTACTTTTCTAACCCTACCTGAGTGTATTTAAACAGACCCTGGAGAAAGCTCAAAGAGTTCAGATCAGAGATCTAGCTGGGTTGTGGTCACCAGCATTTGAGGACAGTAATGGGAAAGTTGACAGGCGACCATCTTCTGTAACCCAGGCTATAGGTCTACGTGGTTACTGACCCTGTCCTTTCTGAGGTAAACTTCAGCCACAAGGTGGGGTATGTGGAAAAGATCACTTGGTACCCAGGAGGTAGCTCTGAGTGCTGGGGTGTGTGATGGGGCGGTGGGGGGGGAAGCCCAGCTGGAGAGCTGTCATCGGTGAATAGCTTGCTGATGCATCCTTGAGAATTCCTGGTCCAGCTGGACCTACAGCCTCGCTTCTCTGTTCCCCTCTGGTTGAGAGGTCATGGCCCAGGGGTAGGGAAGGACAAGAGCCATTAGAATTCAGTTTTCTGACTGTGCTGGTGGTGCATGCTTGTAATTCCCCCACTCAGGGCCCTTCCATGGGAGGATTGGGACTGTAGGCAAGCGGAGGCTAAAGGGAAGACATTATCTACTAAAACCTGGTTTTTTTGTTTTGTTTTGGTTTTGGTTTTTTGAGACAGGGTCTCTCTGTGTAATAGCCCTAGCTGTCCTGGAACTAGCTCTTGTAGACCAGGGTGGCCTCGAACTCACAGAGATTCGCCTACCTTTGCCTCCTGAGTGCTGGGGTTAAAGGTATGTGCCACCACCGCCCAGGTCTAAAACCAGTTTTTAAAAATATACAACTTTGATCTGCATCTTCAGTTTGGTTTTACTGATGTGTAAAGTGTTAGGCTGCTGTGGAGGTTTTTGCTTAACCCTCTGGGGTTATGGACATACAGCAATTATAATCACCAACCAGGACTAAGTCGGGCAGAGGTTAAGAAATTTTTTTCCAAATCCCACAGCTATTGAGAAGGAAGGTAAGCCAAAGCTCAAGTGTTGTATAGTATAGACTGCAGACCCCTTTGCTAGCTCCCTGCCACCAGTCGTGAAAACAGTTCTGGCCTGTCTCATTTCACCCAAGTCTGCATTCTCTCTGCCTTGCAATTTCTCCATTCAGCACCCTCATATGACCTACAGGTGGAAGGGAAGGAAGGGGGAAGTCATCCCAGGACTTGGCTCAGTGCAATGGGTGTCAGCTTCCAGCCCTAGTCCTCGGGCTAGCTATAATTAGCCAAGTGGGGCCGCTGCTGGGATCGGTACACAGCAGTCCCAAGCAGAGTGGGGACTCAAGTGAGGGCAAGCGGAAGCCTGGCGTCTCCTGCCTGGGACTAAAGCAAGCTGAAAGGCGGGCTTGCCCCTGGCCTGATGGCTACAGGTGTTTGCGGTTTTGTTGCACTTGGAGAACCCTGTAGTTACTACAAAGTTAGCGTGTCCCGTTGGGGTGGAGCGAGGGGCTGATCGCTCTGTGAACTGCAGACCGCTCTGCTTTTCTGGGCGCAGCTCAGGCATCCTTCTCTCGTGCCTTCACCTGCAGCAATCTCACAAGCCTGAGCCGTGAGCTTTTTCCCTCAGACTCGGAGCTTATCTCCTTTTCTGTTTGGAAGGACGGTCTTGAACTCCCTTTACCTGCCCGAAGAACCTCCTCCTGGTCTCCCTCTCCCGACGAGGACCCTGGCTTGCTTTCCTTTTCTCCGGCAGAGCCTGACCCCAGCCCCTTGGTTTCAGGAAACCTTCCCTTTCTAGCTTCATCCCTGCAGAACGGGAAGGAACAGGATGACTGCGACGACTCAGCAGAACCTGAGATGCTGTGCAGCATGGAGCACCCCGGTCAGTTCTTCGCTGAAGCACAGAGGCTGCGGGAGCAGAAGTTGCTGCTGGATGAGGAGGTGTCAGTAGGGGGACAGGTATACGGGGTGCATCGGGTGATCTTGGCTGCAATCAGCAGCCTCTTCCAAGGCAGGCTGCGGGGCGGTGGAGGTCAGCAGCCACGCTTCAGCCTCGACGTGACCCGGAGGGGCTGGGAGGCTGCAATGACCTTTGCGTATGAGGGGGTGCTGGGCCCCGCCTCGCAGGGCGAAGTGCTGGCTGCTGCAGAGGCGCTGGGAGCGCCCCGGGTGAAGAACGCGGCCCGGGTGAGGTCAGAAGGGCATGGCAAAGTCAGCGAAGACGAAGAGAAGCTCAGCCAGGCAGAGGAGCTGAGGGAGAACCTGCACAGCATTGAGCGTCTCTATCGAGAGGGCGTCGGGTGCGACTTGGAGTTGGAAGCAGAGGGCTACCGCCTGCGGGGTGAGGGCCTGGGAGCAACTGCTAAGAATGCATGTCTCAGGGTTTTGTTTATTTTGCGGTGCTAGGGATGGAGCCTAAGTCCTCACTTCCACTCTACCACTTGCTACACCCACCCCACCCGGTGTCAGGGTTTTGGATCATCGCTCTAGCAAGTATGTCCTTTTTGGTGCTTTTCCAGCGCCACCAAGAGATGCGCATGCGCAGCTGAATTGTTTTCCTAGATGCCCGGACAAATTTGAACTGATAGTTCAGGCGCTTTTCCCCCTTGCCCAGAAACTAGATTTCCAGCCAGCTGGCTGGGGCTTACAGTATAGTCCATGGCAGTAAAACAAGCAGAAAGTGACTGACTGGCTCAGATTAGCCAGAGGCCCTTGACATCGTCTAAGCACACAGCAAACAAGAGACAGTCGGTAGAAGTCTCCTTTCTCCTCGGTGTGCTGGACTCTGGCAGCAGACTCCAGTCTGCTTCCTCTAACCCAGTGGATCTCAACCTTCTTACTGCCGCGACCCTTTGATATAGTTTCCGGTGTTGTGGTGATCCCCAACCATGAAATTATTTCCGTTGTTACTTTATAACTGTAATTTTTCTACTGTTGCTGGGTGGTGGTGGCTCACACTTTTGATCCCAGCACTCGGGAGGAAGAGGCAGGTGGATCGCTGAGATTAAGGTTAGCCTGGTTTACAGAGTGAGCTCTATTACAGCCAGGGATACACAGAGAAATCCCGTCTCAAAATTAATTAATAAAAAACTAAATTGTGAGTACCTATCTCACAAACCAAAATAAAAAGGGAAAGAAAAAACAAATGTAGTAGGGCCTTGTGACACACACCTGTAGCATTTAGGCGGCTACAAAGGGAGCATTGTCTGGAGTTCAAGGCCAGACTAAGCTGGCTCCAGAAGTGCTCAGTCACACCAGTGAGTGCTTAGTGGAGGTACTCCAGAAGGAGAGCTGTCCGTGGCTTTCTGCCTCATGGCATCAGCTAGAGGGTGAAGCTTTACAGTTTCATAATTATAACATTTTCATGAAGGTTTGGGGTTCCCACATATTCATAACACTACGTGGGAATCCATCACTTTAAATCTTAGGGTTCAGCAATGAGTAAGAGGGAGATTCCAAGTGGCTGTGAGCTTTTCACAACTGAGTCTCAGATACAGACGTTGGTGATATGAAAGCTGAGCTGGTTATGTAGATTTTCTCAGACAATATAGACTAGGAAGCTCTAACTAGTGCTTGTTATTTGGGACACATCAGGTCACTACCTACTACTTAAAAAGACAATAGAAACATCATTATCCTCAGTTGCCCTCTGAGAGGTACACATTCCATAACTGGTCTAAAAACAGTGTGGAATTCAAAAGATTTACTCATGGGGAACACAGAGACCTGACTAAGACCTCCTGAGACAGTTTCTAGCAGAAACTCTATCACGAAACACTTCAAACACAAAGCAAAAATTAACTCAAATGTTCATTCCACTGGCTTGACAATTAATTGCTGCTATGTCTAGTTCATCATTTCTGCTTGGCGTTTTACTGAGGGGTATGTGTTTTAAAGCAAACAGAGAAGAGGCTAGGGACATGTCTTCGAGAGGACCCAAGTGCAGTTCCCAGCATTCTCACTGGGCGGACCACAGCTCTCTGGCCTCCATAAGAACCCATTCTCCCATGCACCCACCCACACATAGAGACACACACGGACATAACTGAAAACAATTAAAACAAATCTTTGAAAGGGATATTTGAGCTTTTACTTTCCGTTTTATTTTTTCTTTGGATAGAGTCTCACCAAGTTGCCCAGGGTGGTCGTGAGTGCATTCTTCAGTGCAGGCAGGCTTTGAACTCATGATCATCTTGCCTTCATGTAACTGGGGCTACAAAGCCTTCAACACAAAGCCCAATTCTATTAAAACAAAAACTCTTCTCTACTTAAAAAAGTATTGCATATAATTATGCATGTGTGAGAGTGTCTGTGTATGTGAGAGCAGTTCACGTGTGTGAGAGTGTGTGTATGTGAGAGCAGTTCACGTGTGTGAGAGTGTGTGTATGTGAGAGCAGTTCACGTGTGTGAGAGTGTGTGTATGTGAGTAGCAGGACTTTCCAGAGTCAGAGGGCAGCTTTCAAGAAGTGGCTCTCTCCTTCCATGTGGCTCCTAAGGTCTGATCGGTCTTGATGACAAGTCCCTTTACGAACTGAACCATCTTGCCTGTCCTCTGTTGTTTCTTTCTTTTCTTAAAGGTATATTTGTTTTATTTTATGTGTGTGTGACTGTCTGCATGTATGTCATGTCCCACGTGTGTGCCTGATGCCTACAGAGGCCGGAAGAAGGTGCCCAGTCCCCTAGAACTGGACGTATAGCCGTTCCTGTGAGGTGGCTGATGTCTGTGACTCTTGCAGCTATAAATGAAAAGCACCTCTTGATTTTGTTCACAGCGCACTGAAGCCTTTAAAGTTGTCCATTGCTCTGTTCAGTTTGTTTTGTGTTCCCTATTAGCAAACAGTGAGTATAGGATTTTCTCATCTGCATTCATTAAGACTTTTTCTAGCTGGGTGGCAGTGGCGCACACCTTTAATCTCAGCACTTGGGAGGCAGAGGCAGGTGGATCTCTGTGAGTTTGAAGCCAGCCTGGTCTACAGAGATCCAGGACAGTCAGGGCTGCACAGAAAATCCAAAAAAGAAAAGACTGTTTTTCTAACTGTCATGGATCTAAAATGCCAAAATGTCATCCAGACACTAACATGAACATAATATGGGGCACTTGAGAATTTTACAATAAAGTCTGGGAGCAGTAGCACATGTCAGGTCTGCACAGTAAGTCTGGGGACAGTAGCACATGTCAGGTCTGCACAGTAAGTTCCAGACCAGTCAAGGCTACATAATGAGGCCCTGTTTCCAGAAAGCAAGAGAAAGATATTAAAGCAAAGATTCTCCAAGTTACTATTGAGACCTATGGAATCATAATCCAGGGACGGGCAACGAGGGGATGAAACCCAGGCTTTGCATGTGCTAGGCGGGTGCCACAGCACTGAATTACACTCCCAGAATGAAAGCTCCCACGTCCATCATTGGAATAGCAATGCTACAAGTCAGGCTTACAGTTAGGATCAGAGGTAGCTGCCTCACAACAGTGTGGCTTTCCTTTGCTTCCTCCTTATTGCAGTGCACCGAGTAGCCCTGGCCTGTGGCAGTGAGTTCTTTGGGGCCATGCTTCTGAGTGGGATGAGGGAGTCCCAGGGCACAAAAATATCTCTACGTACCATCTCTTCGCAAGACCTGAGACTCCTCGTTTCGTTTGCCTACTCTGGAGTTGTACGAGAAAGATGGCCAGGATTGCTAAGAGTCGCCCAGGCTGCGCTGCAGTACCAAAGCTCCTCCTGCCTGGATTTGTGTCAGAGAGCCTTGGCTCAAAGCCTCTGCCCTGCCCTTTGCCTGGCTTTGTTTCCTATGGTTGAAGCTTCTGGTTTGGAGAAAGTCTGGGGAAAAGCCCATCGTTACCTCCTCTCTCATCTGCCTGCTGTGTCTTTGTGCCCTACTTTCCCGTCGTTACCGGCTACCTGCCTGGCTGAGCTCTTGGATAGTGATGAGCTCCATGTACAAGAAGAGTTTGAGGCTTTCATGGCTGCGCGGCGTTGGCTGGCTGCCAACCCCGAGACCCAGGAGTCAGAGGCCAAGGACCTGCTGCGATGTGTCCGCTTCGGTCGCATGTCCACCCGAGAGCTGAGAAAGGTGCGGGCAGCTGGGCTCCCTCCATCTCTGTCCCCCGATCTGCTGAACCAGCTGATGGTGGAAGCCGAAGTACCAGGTCAAGAGAGGTGGAGGAAGCCTGACCAAGCGCTGGTGGTGATTGGTGGGGATGGGCTTAGACCTAACATGGACCGAAGACAGCCGTCTTGCAAAGTGTGGTGGGCCCGGGCTTTCCGCTGTGGCATGGGTCTGGTACGCACTGTGGAATGGTGTCGGCTGCCTGACCTGCCTGCCCCAGGGCGCTTTCGCCATGGAGCTGCAAGCCTAACAGGAAGTGAGCTCTATGTCTGTGGGGGACAGGATTTCTACAGCCATAGCAACACCCTGGCTTCAACTCTCAGGTACCATCAATGTGTAGTAGGCCCCATGTGGGCAAGCAAGAGAAAGTGTTAATCTGGCCAGCCATAGGCTCCCAGGGTCACCCTTTCCGTATCTTTCCCAATGTGTCCAGGTGGAGCTCCAGCCAAGAAGACTGGGAGGAAATGGCTCCCTTGTGCCAGGCTAGGAGCTTCTTCCCTCTGGTGGTGTTTGATGGAGAGCTTTATGCCCTGGGTGGACGGGGCAATGGTGTTGCCCTTAACTCTGTTGAGACCTATAACCCTGAACTCAACGTCTGGAGGTAAGCAGGCATAGCGCCACGGGGAGAAACTAGATTTGGAACAGGAGAGTGAAGCTGGGCATGGTGGCACACACCTGCAATCCCAGCCCTTCAGAGGTGAAGGCGGGAGCCTAGGCTATAGCAAGATCTACCTCACAATGAAAGGAAATGAAGTTGAACATGCCGGTTGCCTGATCTTCCGTTCTGCTCTCCCTCAGGCCGGCACCTGCTCTTCCAGTACCATGTTTCGCCCACGCAGCTGCAATCCTCGAGGGCCGATTGTATATAAGCGGCGGCTATAGTGGGACCGGCCAGTTCTTGGACTCCTTGATGATCTATGACCCCAAACTTGAGAAGCCTGAGACACTTTTGAGCCCAATGCGAGTAGCACGGGCTAGTCATGTGATGGTTGCTCTGGGTAGGAGGTTGTATGTGGCGGGTGGACTTGGTGACACTGGGGACCTGCTGAGCTTTGAGGTCTACGAACCGAAGACCGATAGCTGGACTCACCTGGCACCCCTGCCCTCCTCCCATGTTGGGGCTGCAGGTGCTGTTTTACAGGAGGAGCTTCTGGTACTGGGGGGCTACAGTCACCGTACTTACGCCATCTCCCACCTTGTCCATGCCTACTGCCCTGGTCTGGACCGCTGGCTCTGCCTGGGAACTCTGCCAAAGCCTCGGGCTGAGATGCCTGCCTGCATCCTGACATTGCCCAGTGTGCAGCACATAGCTTTGTTCCCTACTCAGCACCAAAACAAACCTGCTGGGTGACTGAGGATCAACCGTGTATGAGAGAGGAAGGGATAAGAATACAATGACAGTGACAAAGGGACAGAAATTATGAGGGTTAAAAAGTTGTATTGCTTGCTGGCTTTTAAAAGTCGTTATCATTAGAAAGATTCTTATTACTGTAGCTCTGGTTGGCTTTGAACTGGATGTGTAGCCTGGGCTGGCCTCAAACTCAAAGTCCTGCCTCCGTCTCCTGGGTGCTAGGATTGCATGCACTACCCCACCTTGATTGAGGGGTCCGATGATAATGATTGACAGGGTCTCTTTATCTTAGGATGGATTATAACTCCCTATATAGTTAGGGATGACCTTGAGCTGTTAATCCTCCTGCCTCCTTCTTGAAAGAAGTGGGTTCATAGGCCACCTGATTGGTGGCCGAGATCAAACTCAAGACTTCCTGCATGCTAAGCAGGTACTCTGCCAACTGAGCTACGTCCCTAACCCTGAAAGAAGGCTTTATTCTTTTTTGTTTGCTTATTTTGGTTTCACATTGTTTAATATTTATTTATTTCATATGTATGGGTGTTTTGCTTGCATGTATACCATGAACCACATGTTTATCTGGTGCCTGCAGAGGGCAGAAGAGGCAGCAGATCCTCTGGAACTGGAGTTACAGATGGTTGGGAGCAGCCATGGAGTGCTCAGAGCTGAACCCTGGTCCTCTGGAAGAGCAGCCAGAGTTCTTAACCAGCAAGCATCCTCCAGCCCTGCATGCTGTGTTTTGAGGCAGTCTCGTTACGTAGTGCAGATGAGAATGCTTTATTCTTGTTGGTATTTTCCTCCACTCTGGATATGGAAGCTCATAAACTCCCTCTGTGTATATGATCTGTACCAAGGAACAGGTGGTTCTGGAACTCGTGGGAAATGGGCCTTGGGAGAGGGACTGCCAAATAAATACTCCAGAAATAGAGTCAACCAGGAAGAACTCTACAAAGATCAGTTAGGAATTTTAATGAAAGAAGTACAGTTCGCTGGGAGCTAAAGCCGGAGCTCATTAACAGAGTGCCTATTTAGCATGCAGAAGATTCCGGTTCAATAATCTCTGGAATAAAAAAAATTGAAACTACAAAAATCAAACTTCAGTAGTCAAAGTATAGGGACCAGAAAAGGACATTGGGACAGTTGGGAAATTGATGTAGGAATGTGGAAGGGATTAAATACCCCCCCTTTCTCGGCAGTTAGCGTTTATTCTCCCATCTGCAGGATTCCTACATCTTCCCAACAAAATTCTTCCTAGGGTAGCTAGGCCCATCCTTGGCTCCATAGGCTGCAGTAGAGTCTCCCCATTAGGTCTAGACATGGTGGTGCACACTGGGAATCCTGGCATTTGAGAGGCAGAAATAGGAGGACCGGGACTCGAGACTGTTTTAAGAGCACCAAATCAAACTCAACAAAACAAATAAAAGCATCAAGAAGGAAATGCTCCTACAAGACTTGGACTGCAGAGAGACCTGAAGCCATGCAGGTCTACCAGGGTGAGATGGGAATATTCATGGGGGCGGGGAGGAAGAGCAAGACAGAAGCCAAGGAGGGAGTGTCCATGGTGGTGAAGGGAAAGTCTGAGGTTGGGAAGATGGGAAGAATCCACTCCAATGTCTTTCCTTCCCTTCGATGAACTCAAGAATCAGGACTAGAAAAAGGGCAATTGTGTGAGTCCCGTGGGATCAAGAGGGTGGGAGACCATGGCTGAGGAAAAGTGAAGGCCAAGGAGACTTGGGAAAGCAGTTTCTTTTTGTCAGTCCCTTCCCACGTATTATTCTGAACCTGTTTTCCTCGTCAGGTTTTCGTTTGTTTTAGGCAAGTTTGCCTGTAGCCTAGGCTAGCCTTGAACTCATTGTATAGCTGAGATGACCTTGAACTTCTGATCCTCCTGCCTCCAACACCAGAGTGCTGGGATTACAGGTGTGGGCCACCATGTTAAACTATATGTTTCTGTTTAAATAGACAAGGAATAGAGTTGATAATAAAAAAAAGGTTAAGTAGAATATATAAAAGAGAAAGACTGAAGAAGAAAAGGAAATTGGGGACATTTTGCTTGTGATATGTTCATAAAGATGGCTATAAATAAAGGTTTCATAATGATGAAATCCTTCTTGTCTGGAAGTCTCTACTATAAACAACATTCAAAGTGAAAGTCCCCATAATTTGACTTGGGTATTATTCTATGAAACTATTATTATTAGTCTATGAAACCACCATCCATTTGTTGCTGCCAATGGCACAATCCATGGCCACCCCTATTCCCCTCATCTTTCTCCAGGATCTGAATCTCATCCAGAAACTGTGTCTTCTTTTGGCTCCAGAGGTAGCATAGCCTCATGACCTCCACACGTGTGCCATAGCACATGCACCCCAGCAACATGTATCATGCATTTGTGTGTACAATAATAATTTTTAAAAGTGAAAACTGTACAGAAAGATTATTTAATAGAATTGTGGAATGGAGAGATTTTGAAGATAACATAATTCAAACATTTTAAGATTTATTAAATCTTAATTTATTTATTAAAGATTTATTGTTTGAAAATTTGAAACATGTATAGACTGTGTTTTCATCAGAGCCATCCTCCATTCCCCTCTAGCCCCTCCCACACTCCTCAACTTTACCATCCCAATTTCTTGTCTTCTTTTTATAATCCAATGATTCCACTTAGTGCTGCCAGTATGGGGGTCTCTGGGACTACCAGGGCTAGCAGTTATCTGAGAGAGGCAAGAAGGAAACCAGGTTCAGCAAGACAGCCCATGCTGGCTCACACTTATAGAGTCTGATCTCGAGCAGTCTATTGTAAGCATATTTAGATAAGCACAGTGTAACTTGGGAAAAACTTTCCTGGTGTAATATAATCCCCTGTGCACAAGGAGGCATAATTTCATTGAAACTCAACTCAAAGTATATGTCACGTCTTCCAAGAATAGAGGTTCTAGAGATAGAACCTGTATTCGCTGACAGGCCCCAGTCAGACCCATAGCGTAGAGGGTTTCCAGAGAAAGAACGTAGGTCATCAAGCTTCCACAGAAGTGTTTTCACACACTGAGCTGTCTTGCACAACTGCAATCTATTTCTTACAAAGGGAGGAAAATAAAGGTAGGTGCTACACCTGCGGAGTTTAGAACATGAAGGGGGGGAAGCAAAAAGAATGGATTTTTTGAACGTCACCTCTAAGTGCTGTAACTGCATGAGATCTGGAAGCCTGGCTGGCAGGACCATCACAGTCACACGGGAGGCTGCAAGACAGGGCCGCCCTAACCACTCTCTTATGGTCTAGACTGTGTTCTAAACCCTAGATAACCTTTGGGGTTGTAGACAATAATTATGAATTTATACAGTTTCTGGTAACTACTGAGAGCTTATGTATTTGTTTATACACATACACACACATGTGGGTCCGTTTCTGAAAGATGTTCATTTATTGCTATCATAGTTGACTCAGAATATGGTGACTTGTGTTTCCTCCCAGAATAACGAAACAGATAAAGTCTTGAAAGTCTACTGAGCTAGAATCACAAATATGAGTACAAGTCCCAATTCAGTTGCTGCCTTGGTAGCCATGAATTGGTCATCCATTCAGGTTCTGTGCTAATGTCCTAATCCATAATATTGGCTTACATTATAGTTCCCTACTATAAACACCACAGTGTTACCACAGTTCCAAATATGGGGGCATATTTGGGGAAAGTAGCCTCCATAGGCCACAAATCAATTTCCCAGGTGTCTTGGTTAGGGTTTCTTTTGCTGTGAAGAGACACTGCGACCATGGCAACTCTTCTAAAGGAAAACATTTAAGAGGTTCAGTCCATTAGAATCATGGCAGCAAGCATGGTGGCATGCAGGCAGACATGGTGCTGACTACATCTTGATGAGAAGGTAACGGAAGTGGACTGAGACATGAGCCAGTATCTTGAGCATAGGGAACCTCAAAGCCCACCCCCACAGTGACACACTTGGACAGTCACACCTCCTAATGGTGCCACTCCCTCTGGGGGTCATTTTATTTCAAACCACCGCCGGCATACTGCACAAAAGAAGGCATGATTGCCCTGGTATGCTTCCTCACTCCTACACCCACCATCACTCCACTTTTACAAACATGCTCAAGCCACACCCAGTGCCTCAGGCCACTTCCTGTTGCCTGCACAATGTAGAACTCTCAGATCCTCTCCCACACCATGTCTGCCTGCATACTGTCATTGCTGGCGTACCTGCCATGATGACAATGGACTGTACCTCTGAAACTGTAAGCCACCACCTCAATTAAATGTTTTCCTTGTAAGAATTGCTGTGGTCATGGTGTCTCTTCTCAGCAATAGAAACCCTAACTAAGACATATGGGAAGACATACTGTAATCCTTTATGAATAGGACCCACCTCATGTATAAAATGTTTCCCAAACAGGTGATTAACTAAAGCATGTATTGTCATCTCTGAAACAGGGCTGCAGCAGCCTACTAGGAGATATCAAAGGACTGTCCTCCCACGGGGGATGCTCAATATCCCCATCTTGTGCCAATACTTTGTAAGTCAGCCATTGGAAATAATACATAAGCAATTTCCTAAGTCTATAATTTACCATTACATGGATGACATTTTGCTATCTGATTCAAACATGGGTACTTTAGAAAGACTGTCTAAAGAAGTAAAGAAAGTTTTGCCAAAATGGGGACTTCAGATTGCTCCTAAAAAAATACAGAGAGGAGATTCTATCAAGTACCTAGGTTATAAAATAGGTTCGCAGAAAATTAGGACACAAAAGGCACAAATTAGGAGACCAGCTATGGACTCTTAATGACTTTCAAAGATTGTTAGGAGACATCTCCAGTCTATGACCAGCTGTTG
>LOJH01016000.1:15549-39764 GCA_001685095.1 Ellobius talpinus | reverse complement strand
GTTTTATTAAAATACATGATTGACAGAATACAGACAATTCTCCCGCACCATATGTGTGTGTGTGCCAGAGCTAGAGAGCTATTTAATGTATTAGGATCAAAAAACAAAAGAAGCAATTGAATGTGTACAGGAGGGGATGATTTAAGCAAAAAAAACAAAATGGCTGTAAGCAATCAAAATGTATCGAAAAAGTAAGCATGCATGAATCTGTAAAGTCAGAGAATAAAGTGAGGAACCCACTGGGCAGCACTGAGAGTCACTAGGAAACCCAGCAACAGAAGGAGAAGCACATGCACATCTTTTATTTTGTTCTGATGTAAATTGTATTCCAGACAGAAACAAGACATTTCTATAGAGGATTCTACCAAAACACAAAGGGAGTGAGGAAGCCATCATTGTGCATGCTCAAATGAAATAACTTAGCCAATTGATAATCTTAATGACAGAAACAGAGCAGTCAGGACTTGGGAAATAGAAGCAAACTAGCAAGTAATAGACACTGGTGGAAAATGCTGTCTGGCTTGGACGTGGAGCCTCCCACTGAGTCACACATTTTATTGGCAAGCAGGAACAGAGGAAACGAATCAATATTTTGAAGGCCCAGGAAAATACAGGTTCAGAGGCATTGTAGTGGTGTAATCACATTTGTGAGGTGCAGTCATGATTACCTGGGTAAAGGTATTTTCTTCTATTTTACAAATGCATGTTCAAGTCCGTGTAGGTAAAAGTGACTCCTCAGTGACAAAGCAGGTGGAAAATTTATTTAAAAGTATGATGAATTAATGATGAGATTTCCATTGAGATTTCCAATACAGCGAACATATTGGATGAAATTACTCATCAGTAAGAACTTTTAAAGCCTTTTGCACATATATATGTCAAGATGTTTAATCCTGTCGGCATGATGGAATCTAAAATCACCATGGAAATAAATCTCTTGGTGTGTCTCTAAGAAATTAAATTGGGTGGGTTAATTGAGATGTGGTACAGGACTGAATGAACAGGACCTGAGCATCATCATCTCCCCTATTCCTGACTGGGGACACAATGTGACCAGCTGCTTCCTACTTCAGCAGCCACACGACCCTTAAACTCCTAAAGGCTTCAGTGAAAAACTCTTCCTTCACAATAAACCCTTCCATCCACAAGTTAGTTTTGCCAAGTATTTTGTCCTGGTGGCTAGTAGCTAACACACCTCACGCTCCCTCCTACCCTCCCCATCATTGCCTCGTCCTGCTCCTATAACTCCCTTTGTCCCTCTAGGCAGTCATCCTGTGTGTGTGTGTGTGTGTGTGTGTGTGTGTTATTTTATGTATCTATACAGAATCCTGCACCTGGCAAGTTAGCTTACAGGTAAAGAATACCAGCTACTTTTGGGGGGACTGAAGTTCCCAGCATTCATTTCACACAGGTCACAACGACCTCTGCAACTCCAGCTCTAGGGCATCAAATGCCCTCTTCCCCCTTGTGTGGGCACTGCACACATATATGCATACACTCCCACAGATGCACACATCCTCCTAAGTTAAAATAAAAACTGAAACTTGGAATCTAGGAATCACAAGGAGAGAAACCATATATGTGTCTCCCTGAGATTTCTCTGGACTCACTTAAATGATTATCTCCAGTCACATCCATTGTCCGACAAACAACATAACTTCATTTCTTCTTATGGCTGAAAAAAACGTTCCATTGCGTATATAACATCTATAGTTCAAATACTTAGTTGTGTGATTGGTTAAAAATAGTCAAATTAAACTAATGTTTTAATGAGGTGTTTGTGGGTACCTTTCTGTCATTCGTCTGTTTGGTAAGCCATTATGTACTCTAGTTTTGGCCTCATCTAGTGACTAGAGTTGCTTTTAAAACTGAGTGCCTAGATTTGTCTTAAATATTTAAAACATATGCTTTGCGTTAGCTGTAAATACGTGCATGTGAAATAGTTAAAAGTGATTGGTCCCTTTTGCCACTTTTATGGTCAAAACATGTGTTGTGAATTACAAGGTATTAATACCTAACCATCTCTATAAAAATGTTTTTCCCATAAACAAAGCCCAAGTGAATGCAGAAGGCTCTCTAGGAGTTCTTGCTGCTGACGTTAGGCACCTTGTTGTAGAAAGATGCTATCTTTGTGATACTGCAGAAAAAGAACCAAGGTAGGGATTTGACCAAGAAGAGGCTTGAGCTGGGGAGATAGCCCAGTGCGTATAAAGCTACCTGAGCCATCATGAGTACCCAAGTTTACTCCCAACAGTCACGTAGAAACCTCATTGGGGTAGTGTAACCCCAGCACTAGGAGGTGAAGACAAGAGGATCCTGGGGTCTCACTGGTCAGTCAGTCTAGCTAATCCACTAGCTCTAAGTTCAGTGAGAGGCCCTGTTTGAAACAAAGAAGGCAGACAGTAGTTAAGTTATCCAACATCAGTGGGCCTTCACATCCAAATGCAGATACTTGCATACACCATACAATACACACACACACACACACACACACACACGTTATTTAGCTCGTAGTTCTGAGGCTCAAAGCATGGCCCTAGCCTCGCCTCTGCTCTGAACAGGAACCTATGGTGGATATCATCACAGCAGTGGGAGCGCACATGGGAGGAAAGGTTCACAGAGTAAGACAGGATTGGGGGCAGGGCACGCTTGCTCTTTCAATAATAAACATTCCTAAGGACACCCTGTCCCATCAGAACTTCCCTTCTGAGGACACCATTCCCCGCTAAGTCCCGTCTTTTAAAGACTTAACACTGTAACCCCGACACACTGGAGAACAAGATCCCAGTGTTGAGAATTTGAAGCATGAATCGTCCCTACACCGTAGCAGCATCCCAAGCAGGCTGTATTTGACTCAAGTCACACAATACAAGGGAACTGTGTCATTGTTACATAGCCGCATCTATTCCATTCCACCTTGACCCTTCTTTGGCCTTGAATCTTCGGCAGACCAAAAAGCCAACTGTCTCCAGTTAATACCTTACTGCCTGTGAAATCCTGCCGTCCACTGTCTTCTAGAGAAGAAACAGCTTGATGGTGAAGAAAAGCCCAGGAACTCCAAATGGGTCTGCTTCGATCCCAGCCTCAAAATCTATAGCTGGTGCTTACTTACCAAGGGAATCTAAATCCCAAAGCATCAACCCAAAAGCACAGTGAGCCCTCCATTCATGCTTTTTCAAGGCCAATGTCCCCTTACATGTCTTAAAACTCCAATTGAGTTTGAGTATCTGGGCTGTCCTCTTTGTACCCTTTGGGAGTGTTACAAACAGAACAGCTTCTGTCCATGTTCTTCTGGATATTCATGTAGAACTGTGCACCTGGACTGAGCTTGGCCTTGTCTTTGTCCCATCTTACTCATAAAGCAGGACTATAAGGCAAAGTACAGGGCACTGTATTTGAAGAATGGAAAAAATAATTATGTATTTACGAAATATTACATAGGACTAACCTTACCTGGAAAGGAAGGCATTTCTCTGATTGGGCCCCGGTCTGTGGTTATCAGAGTAGATAGAGGTGTCTACCATGGTGACTGTCTAAAGCTTTTCTGGGACCAGTTGGCGCCCTCCAGATTTCAGGGCAAGTTACAGAAATTAAAAACAGATGTTCCCCCAAATGTGACACTGCTTGCTTGTAATTACAATGATCCTTAAAGACTCTTTATTGAGCCTCAAATTGAAGTTTAGTGAACAATTGCCCCAAAATGTGGGGTTTCCCACGCTACATGTCACAAGAAAAACTGAATTCAAGCTGAGTCCCTCAGGCCTGTTGCCATGACTACAACATCCTGCAATTAGATGACATGATTGTTGCTGTATTTATCTTAAGGAAGTTTATAACCTCTTGGAAGGAAATTGTAAACTTCCTTTTTATTCATTCTTACTTGGAATAAGCAAATCCTTTGGAGCCTGGTTTACACTGAAGAGAAAGTCTCTGTCTTCGAAGCATAGAGCTGCAGTTATTCCTCACCGAGCTCCTCCTCGTCCACAACCCCAGCCTCACCCCTTCCCCACTCATTTCATGCTTTGCATTGGAGAGCACTGACGCCCGTTAATTTCATGATATTCCACATTGCATCTAAAAGAATAAGCTAAGATTGTTTAAATTCTGTCATAATGACCTTCTTTCCTCTTCGTCGCTTTTACTCTTTTGGTTTGTTGCTGTTTTCTAGTTTCTGTTCCATTTTCTATTTCATGGACTGATCAAGTAGTGGGGACACATTGAGTTTAGTGATTTATTCAACACTATAATTCTAGCAACAAGAAACCAATATTCTTTTCATGCTAAGTGGTGTGTGTGTGTGTGTGTGTGTGTGTGTGTGTGTTCCTATCAAGTGGTTAACATGTTCAGTGGCAATTATGCCCTGGGTTTTGTGTTTCAGTTCTTGGGTAGAATTGGCATTCAAACATGAGCTCTCCAATGAATAAACTATACTGAAGTGTTGGTTTCATAGCTGGGAGAACTAACTTTTAGAACCTTAGTCAAACACTTTTAGATCCTCACAGTATTGCAAGTATCCCTTATGTATGATGAAAATATAAATGCCAAAATGTGAGTCAGATGGCTTTTTAGGACTGGTTCTTAATTGCACCAATGCTGGACTCCTGACACAGAAGCAGCAGTCACACTGAGTTGTGTCAAATGTGACATGCATCCAGCTGCTGACATAGGAAGATAGATGACCATCTCCAAGTGCCACTCAGCACTTCACTGCCATGCCACACAGGCTCACATCGCATTTATAAAAGGAGTTTCAGAAACCAATGTTTTTTTCTGGAACACTAATAAAAATCTACATGAAGAGGAGATTTGTGGCCAAAGGATACCCTCCATGAAAACCAGATAAACACGTTTCGATGTTCTGAGAATTTCAGCTTTCTCTTCTGAGAACAGTAACACTGTATAACAAGTAATCCCAAGCAGGTATGTAAACAAACTCTCTTATCTACTCATGGGCCCATGGCCTAGGGACACAAACACAGCAGACACGTTGACCTTCCTTGCCCCATGCTCCAGGATGGGATGATGAGGGAGAGCCTGGTGAAAAGACCCCAAGTGAGAGAGGGGCATCAACGACCGGGAGTTAAAGACTCTCTGTGTGAGGTGCCTGGGCTGAGAGGAATTAAAGATAGGAATCATCACTGGAAGAACCTACTCCTGGGCTCTCTAAGAGGTTGGCTTCTCAGACACAGGTGTCTTCTGCATTGCTGAAGATCTTTCAAAACACCCAAGACTCAACTTCAAGCACAACTTTTCAATGACATAGTCATACATTGGCTTGATTTCAGAATGCAAACTCCACTTTATCCACATTCCACAGATAAGTTGTCACAGCCATGGCACAATCTGCCCAGAGTCCAGGCAGTGGCATAAGCCTCCTCTGCACTAGGGGGAGAACTTTCATGCCACAGAAAACCAGAGGGAGAGGTGCTGTCATTAGGTCCATCTCCAGATGTGAAAAGGGATCCACAAAATATGAATGGCCATTTTCCTTCCTGTGCTTGCTATAAGCTTGTGTCCCATCTAACTAAAAGCATCCTTCACAGTCAAAATGAAACTGAATATCTCCTTTCCTGCCACCGGCTGTCAGAAACTCATTGAAGTGGACGATGAACGCAAGATTCCTATGTTCTACAAGAAGTACATGACCACAGAGGTATATGCTGATGCTCTGGGTGAAGAATGGAAGAATTATGTGGTCCCAATCAGTGGTGGGAATAACAAACAAGGTTTTCCCATGAAGCAAGGTGTTTGGATGCATGGCCGAGTGTGCCTGCTGTTGAGTGAGGGGCATTCTTGTTATAGACCAAGAAGAACTGGAGAGAGGAAGAGCAAGGCTGATTGCAGATGCATTGTGGATGCCAATATGAGTATTCTCAATTCTCAATTGTTTAAAGAAAGGGGAGGTGGAGAGAGAAGGATATTCCTGGACTGACAGATAGTACTGTGCCTCATCAGCTGGGACCTAAAAGAGCTAGTAGGATCTGAAAGTTTTATAGTCTCTCTAAAGAAGATGATGTTCACCAATACATCAGAAAGAGCCCAGGACCAATGAGCCCAAGATGAAGCATCATGTTTCTCCATGTGTCCCGTAGCACAAGCGCCAATGTCTTGTTCTGAAGAAACAGTTACTAAGAAAAACAAGGAGCAGGCTGCAGAAGATGCTGAACTTTTGGTCAAGAGAATGAAGGAAGTCCAAGGAAAGTGTCAAGAACATATTGCCAAGAAATGTAGGCTGTCCTCGCTAAGAGCTTCTACGTCTAAATCTGAATCCAGTCAAAAATACATCTCTAAAAGTAACAAGTAAACAATCATACCTTGAAAAAAGAAAAGCATCCTTCACACATGTGTCCTGAGGACAAAGACCAGGGCATTAAGTCCTAATAGGCTGAGAATGTCGAGACACAAGGGAGTTTACATTACCAACCTAGATTCTGTTTTTAAGGCTAAAAACACATTGTTGTGTTGTCTTAGTCAGGCTTACTGTTGATGTGACAAAACACTGTGATCAAAAGCAACTTGGGGAGAAAGGGGTGTATTCAGCTTATACTTCCCTATTGTAGTCTATAATCAGAGGTCAGGGCAGGAACTCAAGCAAGGCAGGAACCTGTAGATAGGAGCTGATGCAGAGGCCATGGAAAAATACTGCTTACTGGTTTGCTTTTAGTAGGTTGTTAGCCCAGTTTCCTATATAACCCAGGACTACCACCCCAGGGATGGCACCAACCAAAATAGGCTGTGCACTCCCCCATCCAGTCTCTAAGAAAATACCTGGTACACTTGCCTGCCTACAGTCAGCCTTATGAAGGACTTTTCTCAGTTGAAGTTCCCTCCTCTCAGAAGACTCCAATTTGGATCAAGCTGACATACAACTAGCCAGGACACATGTCTTTTATGAGACTGTGTTTCTGAAATAGACTTCGGGATAATTTGTGGAAGTAAAACCCAGGCCATCTTTTCACTTTCTCTCCTTTCTCCTGTGCTGGCAACCTCCCAGGGGAGGCTATGAACTTCAAAGCTGCAG
Source organism: Ellobius talpinus (assembly GCA_001685095.1). Lineage (NCBI taxonomy): Eukaryota > Metazoa > Chordata > Mammalia > Rodentia > Cricetidae > Ellobius > Ellobius talpinus. The sequence goes on along the minus strand of LOJH01016000.1, from coordinate 32,743 downwards.
AACCCATGTCTTGCCTCTTTTCAGAACTGAAAGTCATTGAGGTTGCCAGTCGACCATTTTTGGACCATAGGGATGACCTCTACATGATTCCAGGTGATAAAATAGTTTTAGAGTAATGATCTTGTGATGTGATCTCTTCCATTTTAAGTTACTACCATGATAAAATTAAAATGCACCATTTTAATCATGTTTAAGAAAATACTGTGTTATGTGTCTTCATAATGATGTGCAACCACCACTCTGATCAGTCATGCCCTTTTGTTTTCTTTCCAAACTGAAACTAAATAAGAACCCCACCGTTCTTCCTGGTACTTGTGCGGATATCACTAGGCCATAAATCTGTGAAAGTAGACTTATGTAGTCCATAGCTCTGTCTGTGACTGTCTGGTTTTGCTTGGAATAAGTTTTTCATGCAACCCATGGTGCAACACAAGCAGTGTTTGCTTCCAGTTCAGTGCTGGACACCATTCCGCTGTGTGTCAGGGCCACATTTTATCTGTTCCCCTTCCCATCAGTAACTTGGGTTACTTCCAGCTTTGGGACTGTGATGATGCCATGATGTTGCCAAAACTATGGTGTACAAATCATTTCTTAAGACCTTTCTTTTGGTATATTAGGGTATACCTTGAAGTGGAATTTCTGTGGAAATTAACAATTCTAGTCTTGTTGTTTGAGAAATTACAATACTGTTTCCCACAATGACTGCACTAGTAGACATTCCCATAAGCAAAGCACAAGTGTTTCCTTACATCTTTTCCAACACTTGTCATTCTTTCTGATCATTTCCCCCCCCCAGAATTCATCTCAGTGGGTACAAAGCAATATCGTATTTCAGTTCCAACTTGCCTTTTCCTAGTGACTGGGATGTGCAGTATCTCTTCTTCCTGTACTGGGCACTCATTTGTCTTCTTTGGCAAAATGTCTTTCCATGCTCTTTGTGCCCCTTTCTTAGTGATGCTGAGTTTTAGGAGGTGTTGTGTATTTTGGATTTCAAATCTATGTCACATCTGCCACTTGCAAGTATTTCTCCTATTCATTCTGTTGAATGAATTTTGGGGCACATTAAAGTTTTTAATCTGGATTGTAACCCGAAGTTTCTCTCCCACCCACCAGTTCCCGAAAAACCAGTCAGAGGCTTAATCTTAATTAAGTTTACAGGTTGGTGATAAAGGTATGTTTGTAACAATATAAGGCAAGACACTCATGACTATACTTCTCATTTCTACAAATCTGTAGCAAGTTTGAGCAATCTCCTTTTTCTACTATTCTTTTGCAATTCTGTACACCTTTGGGAAGTCCTTCAGCCAGAAGACAACTTAGATCTTCATTCATAAAGGGTCTGGTCAACCCTTTCTGAATAGTCCTTTCTGAATGGTGTAGTTTTCTACTTTCCTTTACCTAGGGATAAGACAATAAGAGCCTCCCAAAGGGGTCAACTGAACACCCAGGTATGCTCTTATTTGGCTCCTTTGTGAAGTGGCAGTCCTATTTCTCATTGGCAGCCTGGGTCCATCACCTCAGCCAGAACCATAACTTTCAGGGACTTTAGAACTTCAAAGTGGTAGAATGGCCATTTTAACACTTAATTCAAAAGAATATATTGCATCTCTTAGGAAGAGAATTCTTCTCTGGGGAACGGAAACCTGTATGTTATCATAGCTTCGAGTCATGTGAACATGGTAGGCCAAGTTTACTAAGGTAAATTACAGGTGATGGTGAGTAGACTCTTCCTATCCCCAACTCTTGATTCTTGAACTCCTGAACGTTGGTGTACTGTCTGGTTTTGTGTGTCAACTTCACACAAGTTAGAGTCATCAGAGAAAAGAGCCTCAGTTAAGAAAATGCCTCCATGAGATCCAGCTGCAAGGCATTTTCTCAATGGATCAATTAGTGATCCATGGGGAAGGGTGGTGTCATCCCCAGGATGCTGATCCTGGCTCATATAAGAAGGTGGACTGAGTGAGTCAGAGGAAGCAAGCCCCCTTCCATGGCTTCTGCATCAACTTCTGCCTCCGGAATTCTGTCCTGTTTGAGTTCCTGTCCTGACTTTCTTCAGTGATGAACAACAATAATGAACTGTAAGCCAAATAAACCATTTCCTCCCTAACTTGCCTATTGGTCACGGTGTTTCATAACAACAATAGAAACCCTAACTAAGACACTTGGCTTTGGGAGGAACAGCATCATACACCGAATGCTGAATTAGAGTATATACACTAGCTGCAAAGTCTTGTCCACCTTTGCAAAGTATTTCTGCCTAGTTGGTGTTGGCTATTCTACCATTCTAGTATACCAGCTGCCTCAGAGTGGTGGTGAGCATGGTAAGACTTATGAATTCAAAGGGTAGGCATCCACCATGACATTTCAGTGCTGTGAAGTGAGCTCCTTGCTCGTAAGGAGTGCTATATAAAATGCCAATCCCAGTGGCAAAATACTGTTAAGCTTGTGTACTAGATTTGCAGAAAGTATTGCATATCCAATATATCTGTAATTGAAGAACAAAACACCGTCCCCTTCATGATGGAGGTTTCCCAGTATAATCAAACCTGCTCCCAGTTGGCTGGCTAAGCACCCTAGAGAATGAAGCTATACCAAAGTTCAGTATTCATCTCAACTTCTCATACACTGGGCACTCAGTGATGTCTATAGCCAAACTGGTCTCAATGACTGGAAGTCCATTTGTTGAGTCCATGCATACTTACCAAGCCAAAGTCACCTGATATGACCCTGAGGAATTAAACCTGGCTGGTTAGGAGGGTCACAGCAAGACTGGGGCTGTGACAATTTTATTGAGAGCAATCAAATTTTTTGTGCCTTTATCAGAAACAAAATACAATGGCAATTACGGGGATCAATCCAATTGTAGTCTCCAGGATATAATGATATTTGCAAACTTGACAGGGTACACAAGATTAATATCTAAGAGCAATTGTCCTTTCTACCTTCCACGTTCCCTTGACTTCTGAGGGAATATACAGAGAAATGCAAAGTGGCCTAAATATTTCACTGCATGAGGGAGAGTGTTGGTCTCTTAGGAACTGGAAGGCACATTGTGCCCTAGGAGCCATAGACTCTAGCCTGAAAAGGGTATGATGCATGCCTCTCAAGACTGCTAGGCTAGACCAATTCCGTCTATAATTTCCATCCCTGCCACCATAACTACTGTGTTCATGAGCCCATCAAGGGGTTCCAGAGATGGTTGGCCAAACTAACTCCATGTATAACTTTCATCCCTGCCACCATAAATGCCGTGTTCATGAGTTCATCAGTGTTTCCAGAGGTGGTTGGCCAGACCGACTCCATGTATAATTTCCATCCCTGCCACCATAACTGCCATGTTCATGAACCCATCAAGTGGTTCTAGAAATGGTTGAGGAAGGAAACGGACTCCTCAGGAGAATGGGTCATCCTATCAACTTGATGATTAAAACTCCTCTTTTTTCATGGAGAAATGCAGTAATCATATAATGGGAATCAGAACAGGATTCAACTCTAACAAGAAATATACCAGACTTGATACAAATCTCAACTTATATTTTAGAAAATAAAATGTTTAATTCCCAAATTTTCAGTACAGAGTAATAATATTCTCAGAAGCAGAAAATAAGCCTTATGAATCTTCAGCGCACAGAAGACCTGAGCTGTAAGGTGGAGACCTCGCTTCCTATGGTCTCTATTATCTTGGTCCTCCTTGGCACGTCATCGCCAATCCTAAATGTAGTTTCCTTCTGTCAAGCCAAGACTTTGGGCTTTAGCTACCTGATGCTTGTTTCATCTTGAATATAATACACATCTACTCCCTAGCTACTTTTTAACACTTCTTAAAGGATTACAACTCTCTATCATGAATGTAAACAAAGCAATATACATGTTTTCTTGGAAAATCTCATAGGTCTACAGATTGGTTATTATAGACTTAGAATATGGATCCTATTCAGATTCTGGAAAAAATAAATGGATTTAAGTTTCCTCCTTTTCCCCCAGTATACAGGGAAAATCATAAGTGGAGAAAAATAGTTTTTTTTTTAGAAATGTTTTCATTCCATTTTCACTAAAGAACAACAAACAGACAAAAAACAAAAAAACAAACAAACAAATAAATAAATCTGGTCTCCATACTGCCCTCCAAAGCTATGGCAGAAAGCTCATCTCACAAGCATCACACAGTGCTGGATGTCCGGAAGCCCTCGATCCCTGTAAATCCCTCCAGAGGACTCAACCTTGTCATGCCTTTCCTTTCTGAATGTCTCAGGAATCTGGGCATGCCCAGTCCCATCCTGAATGACCAAGAACATGGATCAGGAGTTGGACACAAAATCTTTCCAGCGAACAATGTCAACAAATAATTCATCTCCCCTTTAGGAAAAGCCGATTTCTATTGATAGGACCACCACACTTTCAGAAAGAAGACAGTGCCTGCAGGTTGGCACGGATACAACACATATTCTCAGGAAGGTTTGTGATTCTTATACTGTACTAGGAAGTAGCTCCTCACTGTGTTCAACCGGTTTTCACTAAACAGCTTCTGATCTTCTGCCCTTCTGTGAGGTGCTATGGATTCAAAGTCCACTAATTTCATAGTTTCTTTCTTTGGAGAAGTTCTTGGCTTCTTGAATGACTTGACATTTAAATAGGTCACAATGTAACCTCATAAAGATGAGTATCATTTGCTTCTGTAGTTTGTTAGCAGTTTGGGAGTCAGGGGGCCATAACTGAAATAAGGAAAATCTCGTCTCTGGCTTCGTCCACTGTGCCTCTAGTGTATCTAATGTCTAGGCCCTGGGTTTTCTAGCTTTGTAGGAGTTATGAGTGGGCTTCCCTGATGACCTGACAACCTGTCCCTATCACTGTGTGCTGATCCTGTGTGTCCGGCATGTCTCTGTGGTTTGCTCTGACATAGCCACAATCTCTTACAACAGCAGGACCACCACATCTCTGACTGACTCACCATAATCCTTTCATAGATGCACATAGGCATTCTGACAAGAGCCAAGCACTGGTGAGTCCAGGATATGGTCTTGAATGAAAATGAGGATATGACTGCTTCTAGGTGTGGTTAAGAAGAAGGTTTTAATTGTAGAATAGGGAGAGTGCAGCCAGGAGCATCTGGAAGGGGCGAGACTGCACAGGGCCAGCAGAATAGACTTGGTCAGGAGAGGAGCAGCGCAGTGGGGGAAGAGTAAGAGAGGAACAGGAAAGAGATGGTGGCAAAGAAGACCAAGAGGGAAAAGAGAACCAAGAGAAGAACAAAAAACATGCAGCCGAAATGGCTGCGTTATTCAGTAATCAGAGAAGGTGGCAGAAAGGGGAGTGGAGCTCATGGGCTGGAGAATTTAGAGTAGGGGGCAGGCATGAGAGTCAGGATGACGCTGTAACAGGTAAGAACTGAGGGAGCCTGGAGGCTAGCATAGACCTAGATATACTAATTTGCACCACAAGCATAAGTTAATGGAAGAGCCATTTGTCCCTTTAGTCAGAGGTCAGGGAAATGATTCTTGTTAGCATGTAGGAACTACCTTCTTGTAAGGACCAAAAGACCAGTTCCCAGCCCCTTTCCAGAGTTCCAAAACAGAAATGCTTCTCAGGAGTGGGGAAAATAGAGGATTTCTATTGTAATTTCACTCACTTGATATGAGGGTCATTTTCTTTATTTCTTCTTTAATTCTAATTCTCTTGTTCAATTTGTTTATAATTCTCTACCTTCTAATTTTTTCGTTCCAATTCTGTAATTCTAAATCTTTGGTTTCAAGTCTCTGTTTGAATTCTTTGTTCCAATTCTATTTTTCCTCTTCATTCTTTGTTTGCTTACATTCTTTACTCTCTTATTCCTTATTCTTCTCCATTTTTATTTCTTCTACATTCCTGTTTCTTCTGCTGTTCCAAATTCATACACACACACAAACACACATTCATTAGCAACTTATTGGTAATTAAAAACACTACAAAGCAAATTGCTAAGGACACAGGCATTCTTTGAAGATAGGTTGCAAAACTTATCAGCTAATTTGCAGCTGATCTCAGTAGCAGCAGTGAAGGTTCCTTCCATCTCTTAAAGGGACCACTACAGTTTACAAAGGGTGGAAAGTAATCCAAGGAAAGATCCAAGAAAAAGGTAAAGAATACATGTACTATTTTACATTCTTAATTGTGATTAATAATATCCATACATGGTTAGTTGGTTAAGAGCCTTTTCTTATCACCTGATTCTCAGGGCCTTTAGATTCTACTAATCTAAAATCTTACATCGAATACTTACATCAAAAAAAGTATTAATTGCTATTTTGAGTCAGAGGAGGGACGAACCAATGAAGGAAGTTTAGGATAACATAGGTCGCTATTGATCTCTTGAAGGACTATAACAAAGACAGATACCTGTACTATCACTCTAGTTTGCCTTAAATCTTCTGAAAGGCTTAGATCCTACAAGGCCATACACCTGCAATTTCATAAGCAAAATCTGTGAAATTTCTGTTTGTGGTATGTCCAGAAGGATACATATCTGACCAAATTACTCTCTCAAGGCTAACAACAGAGAACAGGCTTCTAAGTTTCTCACTGTAATATGGAGAGCTTGTTTTACTTTCCAGAATAATATAGTATAGAGGGAAGTCATGTTCCTGACCATTCACAGGTATATATGTGCCCAGTAGATGGAATATTTTCACAAGATAAACACACAAGCAGTGGGAAAACATAGGGAAGAAATAAAATGACTCATGAGAGAAATTACAGACAGACACAAACAGTTATCTACAACCAGTGAGCCTACAGCCTGACCAAGTGGGGCTCCCCAACAGGGAATCACTTATCTGGTAGGTTGGCCTGTTGAACACTAGTTGTCACCTGTTGTATATGCCCATGGCCTCTGACATCTTCTTAAATCCCTGAGGGAGTTCTGACCTTTGTCTAAACGCCAGACTTTGGGAAAAAGAATTTCTTACGACCTAACAGCTCTAATTCTGGATCTAGAAGAAGCAGAGGTTATCCGAGGTGACCTAGGTCCGTGTGCAGATGTGTCACTTAGGCCTCGATTTTGTACAGTGTCTTTTCTATTGCTATAACATAACAACTGAGATTAGTTATAATGATATATAATAATTATAATAAGTTATTATGCTAGAATACAATATATTGTATTCTATTTCTGAGACTATAATTCATTTGGATATGATTCTGAAGATTAGGGAAACCATGCCGTCTGCATCTGCTTGGCATTTCATAGGAGCTTCTTGCCATACCGTGATATGTCAGAGGACGTCACAAGAAAACAGTGGGCCAATGTACTGGCTTTGACCTCTTCTCTTCTTGCACTTGCATCACAGGGGTCTTGGTCTCACAGGTTTGTGTGATTCTAACCACTTTCCAAAGGCTCCTCTCCAAATACTATTAACATATAAATTTGGTGATTTAGCTCACAACACTTTAGCACACATTCAAGATACAGTAGCAGATAGGTTATTAAGCTATTCTGACAAAGTTTTATCTTTATTTTTTTTTTAAATTTTTTTAACTGAGTTTGACCACTGACAAGAAAAAGAAGCACATGAGAAATACACATTCTGTTTCATAAGAATATTATGAGGATTGGCTTAAGTAATTAATGAAGAGTGTTTGATGTGTCTGTACACTAAGGTCATATATTGGTCACTGACTCTGAACCTAGCAGGTCTGAAGACATATCTCTCCTTTGGACTTACATACACTGAGTTTTTTCTCTTTCATTCAAGACACTCTATGATAATTTTTTCATCCATTTGACTGTATAAATTATATAGATTTGTGCCACTCTGTTTCTTTAGAAACTTCACAATGATCATCATTTATGCATCTTTTCAAAACCAATTCATATGAAAAATTCTCTGCTAGTTTTGGGCCCCTCATCAAGCCAAAATGAATCAGGGAGTTTGGACATTCTTCCTCTCCATCTCTGCAGCTCCTTCTTCCAGTCACTGGGCAGATATTTCTCAAGTATCCTTCATACATGGCCTTCCTTATTTCCCTCAGTAGGTGAGTGACTGTCACCTGCAACCATACTCATTTCTGATAAAACAAGTAGTCTCAGTCATGTGTTAGCAAAAACATGCCAGTTTGGATGCTATACCCCAAACTTTACGCCAAGGATTATTTAATCATGGTAAGAACATTTAATACTAGTTCTATATTAGAACTAGTAAATTAGAAGTATAAAAACCAGTGAACTAGCTGTGAGCATGATTCTGGAGTGACTACACGGTACCCTTACCCATCTATCCAGGGATAGACTTTGCTTCCACATCTTCACTGGTTTTAAAAACGCTTTTGTGGATATACTTACATAAATATCAAGATCCTGATTTCAAGTGTTTTGAAATCCCAGGATTCCCAGAAGTGATTCTGCTGGTTCATAGAACTCTAGGTCAACTTTTTTCTTTTGCTAAATTTCCATGGTTCTCTCTGTATCAGCTGTATCATTTCACCATCCAAAGCTATCACCAAACATCAGAATGGATTCTAGGTTTACTTATTCATAATAGTTTTTCATTCATAAAAGTTACAGTGTATATTCAAGATGGCCTAATTATGCCTTTGATCTGTGTTACTTTGCAGTCCTTTGGTGGAATTTTTTCATAAAAAACAGATTAAAAAAATCCTAAAGTGCAAGACAATGAATAGCTAAAACAATCATATAAAAGAACAAAAAGTTTGGGAGGGGGCCAGATCCCACTTCTTCATATCAAAATACATTACAAAGCCACAGTATTAAAAAGTGTGGTGCAGATGTAAGCCTCTCTCTGTCTCTTTCTCTGTCTCTCTCTAACACACACATACACTACCAGCATATCAATAGAGCAGGATGAAGAGTCTAGAAGTAATAGTATGTACAACACACTGATTTGTCTTTGACAAGTGTAGTAGGATTGCAGTAAAGTCTTTTAAATGAATGATTCTTAAAATGCCTAAAGTCTCTGTATAAAAGAATTAAGCTAGACCCTTATCTAATAATAAGCACATAAAAAAATCAAACCAAAATGGACTATGTAGTTAAACTTAAGACCTCAGGCTATAAAACTCCCAACAAGAAACATGGAGGAGGTCTTTATGATTTTGATCTAATATCATTAGTCTTATTTTCCTGGGCACAACAAACAAAGTGCAGAAAACAAACATGAACACAGTTGGCATTTTCAAATCTGAAGTCTGAAAGGTGTATGCCTAGCAAAGAATCATCTAAGAGTAATAATCTCTTGGGAGAAAATATTTGTTAGTCACATAGTTGTGCCTTACACCAACATCACACTGTTTTAAACACTGTGGCTTTGTGATATATTTTGAGATGAAGACGGGGAATCCTCCCGGCTTTGTTTTCTAACACCAGTGGTTCTCAACCTTCTTAATACTGTGACCCTTTAATACAGTTCCTCATGTTGTGGAGACCCCCCAACCATAAAACTGTTTTTGTTGCTACTCCATAACTACAGCTCTGCTACTGCTTTGAATACAAATTCGATGTAAGTCCTACAAATAACACAACAGCAAAAGAGCAAATAAGTCAAAACCAGCCAAAGGCCTTGCCCGTTTGTTGCGGGAGAATTGCCTGTATTCTGTCCATCATGTATTTTAATAAAACGCTGATTGGCCAGGTAGGAAGTATAGGCGGGTCANTCAGCTTTATAACTTATAGAGATCTCTGTGTGATTTTCTTTGGGACATGCTGGCATGTACCTGGGCAGGACAGAAACCCCAACAAGCCAGCCCTCATGTTACACCATTTCTCTCTCCCCACAGAGATGCAGTTGTGGCCTGCAGGTAAGCAAGGACAGGGGAGGCTGCTAGGTCCTGGTTTGTTTACATCTGAACTGCGTGGATGCTTCCTAAGCCTTCTGTTTTCTAGAACACGTTTCCAGCTCTGCTTGGCCTCTGCTTCCTCTCTGACCTGTGTGGGGCCCTTTCCTTTGCTGCTATCACATAGTCTGGTGGGGGTAATATTAGTGAAATATACTCTGCAAAAGCGCCCGACATGGACATGCCTCCAAAGTCTAACCCTAGAATTCTTTGGATGAGTTTGTAATACTCTTTTTAGGTGTGTGGTGTGGGGAGGCAAGAACATATAACCAGATACTTTACTTTTAGGGAAAAAATTAGGAAAACTTCCTTTGGATTTTCTATCCAAAGGTGTGTTGGAAAGACTAAAACATGGCCATTTGTGTCTTGTGATGAATGAAAGAATTGGCTCCATCCTTCACTAGCAAACAAGGCAACCAGGAGGAGCATGCTATAGGCCACACTTACACCCCAGAGGGGGGCTGACTCTGTCCTGGAAAGCTGTCCTCTGGGAAGAAGGCTTTCCATGCCAGGAGCACCAATGAACTCATTCTCCTCTCCTGCCTGCCACCCAGCCACATCCTTCACACTGAGGGCTCTGACGCCCATACCACGTCACCACCTGCTCCTCTCCCAGCTCTGCCCCACCAGACCTCTCATTTTCCCTCTCCACAGAGCACTGAGCATCCCTTTTAGCTGTGCCGTTCTCCTCCCCAGCAGCTAAGACATCTTACTGTCCATGAAGTTTTTCAGACCTTTGCAAGAGCCCTTGCCACCGACCCCACAGACTGCCCACTGCTTTCTGTCTGTGGGCTCCCCTTTGTACCATCTCTCATTGTCTTAGGCTCTTCCACCTTCAACTTGTCCCCCTCCCTTCCACTGCCTCAGCTCTCCTGTTCCTCTCCTCTTCTTCTCAACTAGTTGTTGATTTCAAGGTCCCTTCCCTAGGGCACTCACCTTTCCCTAGCCACAAAGGCCACCACCCTTCACCATTTCTCATGTCTCCTGGTTAGAAGTTGTCAAATGCATGTGTAGTGCCCTGAAGTGTGATGAAGCCGTCCCCTTTAAGCCCCTAATCTAAGCATCAAAACCACAGGCTGGTGAGCTCACCCAAGTTTCATTCTGCACTAGAGGCTCTGCATTTCTGGGAGTTTGTTACCCCGACAGTGGAGGCAGCAGGTGTAGTTCACCCCAGGAAGACAGGCCCCTTCTTCCTCCCGTGTGCTTCCTCACAGCCAGCCCGGGGATACAGCTGCTTTCTGTGTGCTTTAATTTCCCACCTCTGCCCCGTGGATCTCCGCATCCAAACACCATTGTTCTTTACCTTGCTCTCTCCCTGGTCCACACGACTTTCTTTTCTTTTGCTATATTTTCCTCCTTGCGTCACACAAGAAGGGAAAATGTGAATTTTTTATTCTTACTGTTCTCATTCTCAGCCACAGCGCATGCTTGGTGTTCCAGGTCTTTGCGGTAGGGACCACCCTGTGCACTGTGGGATGTTTACCCTCTGCCTGGTTTCTATTCACTAGCCGCCTGGAGCTTCCCCTTGGTAACACCCACTCACTGCAGCAATCACCGAGTCTGCTTTCACGCTCTCATCCCGATGGTTCCAAACCCACTGTCCTAAAGAGTGGGAGCCCAGAGCAGCTCTGATTTTCATCAGTGGTGACACCGGGATTTCCTTTACTATTTCTTATAGAGAAGATCTAAGTCTAAGGACTTGGCCTGCATCCCAGTGGCCTGGAGCAATTTCACCTTATGACCAGCAGCAGGTAGAGCCTCATACGCTATTGCCCAGCAGCGTTGCTCCTGTGTCTGTACGCTCTGGATTGTTTCCATCCCATCTGTTCTGATTTAGCCAAGACGCAATCACAAGAGCACTATGCTCGCACCGTGGGTATTAAAGAGATTAGGGAAGCCGGGTGGTAAGTAGGGGACGGTGTCCAGGTATGTTATAGTCACTTTTGTATTGCTATGACATAATACATGACAAACACAAGCTCGAGGAAGAAAGGTCTGTTTGGCCTTGGTGTTTCGGGGGGACTTCGGTCCATTATAACATGAGGGCCTTGGCAGTGTTCTCACTGACAGAAGGGTATGACAGAGCTATTCATGGGCAGTAAACCAGGAAGTGAGAGCGTAGTCTGAAACGAAGGGTGGCCACAAGTGTCAACTTATTTCTACCAGCCAGGTCCCATGTCTCTAAAGGTGGCATGGCCTTTAAAATGGTGCCACAAGCTGGTGACCAACCATTCTAAACAGAAGACTACATAGGGCGGCCAGATTCAAGCCATAGCAACAAGACCACGAGGTGAGTCAAGGAACTGGGACAGGAGGCAGAGAACCTCAGATGGGGACACAGGAAGTAGAGGATGTGGGATAAGAGGGTAAGAGGTTGGTCCGAGGATCAGAAAATGTATATGTTTTTATTTTTATTTTTATTTTAGGAGGGAAAGGACCAAAGAAGATTTGGAGGAAGAAAGTGGCTGAGGCAGGTGGGCAGGAAGGATTGAGAGTATGCATTTCAGGATTTCCACGGCTGGAGAAAGGCTATGATCCTTTTCTGTGATTTGGGAAAAATGGGTGTAGAAAGTAGGGGTGGGAGATGGAGAGATGGCATAGCAGTTAAGAGCCCTTACTGCTCTTACAGAGGACCTAGTTCACAGCCCCCATTGCAGGAGGCAATGCTATCTGTAACTCTGGTTCCAGGAGCTCTGTCACCCTCTGGACACATGACTTCCTGCATGCATGTGATGCACATACACTCACATATATGCATTTAAAATATTTTTAAAAGAAACCTCTCTCTGTCTCTCTGTCTGTCTCTCTGTCTCTGTCTCTCTCTGTCTCTCTGTCTCTCTTTGTCTCTCTCTCTGTCTCTCTCTGTGTGTGTGTGTGTGTAGAATCTGACAGCACTAATTAGCACTGACAAACCTTGATTTTGATTTGGTTTTTGTGGGATCCCAGCTACCTTCCCTGTGTTAAGGGGCAAAAACAGGCTTAGGGCCTCAGTTTGAGGAAGGTAATGTGATGTCACTGTTCGGGAAAACGAGAGACCACGGGGAAGTGGGAACTAGGAATCCTGGGGGGCTCCCAGAAGGATTCCAAGGTGGTTCAGAAGATGCTGGGGTGACTCTTCTTCCTAGATGCTTTACTTAGGGACCCTCGTATGGCCCCATCTGGCCCCCATCTTCTGTACTGTCTCCTGTTAAATCATCAGTACAGAGAAAAACAGATCACTGTATGTTCCTTTCGACTTCACAGAAGTGAAGGAGAAACATTCAGGAGCAGAGGCAGCCTGTTTTGTTCTTACAGGCACTGGAATTATGAAGTGTCGATTGCCGTTGGGAGTATTTCGGCAGAAGGGCTTACAAAGGAAAGACAAAATTTTCCTCATGTGCCTAATTTTATTCTTTGAAATTGGAAGCACACACACAGCGACGGAGAAGGTGACGGCTGCAGCTCTGCTGTCAGCTGCACAGATCTGTCCTCTTCTGTGCTGTCAGTGTGGAGTAGGCTGTACCAAGATCTAGTTCCATAGGCTAATTTTATTATTTGTATTTTATAGATGGAAAAAAAAGGAAATGGGACTCAGAAAATCTCTGATTTCGTCAGAGTTCTCCATCTGGTGAGTAGCAGGCATTTTGATCTATCTTTAGAGAGACTGCATCTATTTTGATCAAATAAAGAAAAGTCTAAGGAAACTGAAACATTAAGCTTCCCCAGAGATGCCTGTCTCCCACCCTCCCAAAGCACCGTTTTGCCTCCCCAGTAACTGAATGCTCTCACAGGCAAATGCCTTCTTGATTTTAGTTGTAGGAACACAGAATGTTCTCCGACTTCAAGCTGAGGATTTCTGTAATGTTTCATAACTCTCAACCAAAATGTGCTTTTTGTTTTTTCTATATTTCTGCCTGTATGATCCCTTGGGAATGCCTAGAAACAAGAGAACAGACCACCCCAAATATTAGAGTTCTACAAATAAAACCTCTAAAAAACCCAAGAAACAACATGTACCAAAACTTCACCAAAATAGAGGAGACACAAACTAGAAAAACAATGAATGGGGCATGTTAATTGGGCTTGCAAGTAACTCCTAATTCTGTACATTTTGCTTATAAATTCTTAGCCACTTCAGACAAACCAATAACCTAAGACGAGGGCATTTCAAGGCAGAAGCAAACTCGCAGACATATCCTAAACCTTTGAATAAATACTATTCTCTGTAGCTGGCAATGACTCATGCCTATTTGCTCCCAACTAGAAACCAGAGTAGGCTATGAACTGAAAAGTGACCTCCTTTCAATCACTGACTTTTACTGAGTTTATCTCATGTGTCTATGTGGTTGGCCTTGGGAGAACAGGATGGATTAGGCATAAGCACTGCCCTTGGGAGGGATTCCAACACACAACTAAATCATCATAAATATGACACAGGCCACCACAGAGGTAGAGATCATGGGATGACAAAATGTCACATGAGGATAATGTGTCAAGGAAGACTTGTGTGTAAGGGTGATGCCACTGAGCCCTAGTTTTTCTAATCTCGCTCAGCTGCAGATTCGAAGGACTCAGCCCACAGACCCAGGGCAAATGGCTCTTCATGATAAAGAACTATCCCTGGGTCCCTGTCCCAGCTGATATCTGCTGATCAGGTGCAGGCAATGCCAGTCAGAAAAATAAGCCACACAAGTCAGAAGAACAGATCGGTGAACTCAAGCAGAGACTCACTGCTGAAATAGAGGCAACACCAGGCACCAGAACTCCAGAGAGGTGGCCTACCTAGAGACCTCCTCCATTCTCCTCCTGCCCCCCAATATCCCCACTACCCTCCTCTTCACCTTATCCCATCCCCCAACTGAGGCAGAGACACCCTGCTGGACCAAAGGGCAAGATAGCCACCATAAGTTCAGCCCCAACAGGGACTGAGATTCCCTGCTAGAACAGAGGTCACATCAGCTGCCAAAACTTCAGGCCACAAAGGCCAGAAGACCAGAGAGGAAACAAGGAACAAAACACCCATCCAACAAAGACAAACTCAGAAATTGGCACACAGACCTCTAAACACCCCAAACCCAGATGCCTAGACACCAGTGTAAGAACTCAGTCAACAACACAGGGCAATCTGTCACCACCAGAGCCCAGCTGTCCCACTACAGAAAGCCCTGAATATTCTAACATAGTCCCACAAGAAAATAACCTTCAATCCAACTTTATGAAAATGGTAGAGGTCCATAAAGAGGAAACAAATAAATCCCTTAAAGAAATCTAGGAAAAGATAAACAAAGATTGGAAATGAATAAACCCCTTAAAGAAAACCAGGAAGAAACAAAGAGTTGAAGTAAATAAATAAAGCTGTTCAAGACCTGAAAATGGAAAGAGAGGTAGTAAACACACACACATACACACACATACACACACACACACACACACACAAATTTAGGAAATTCTAGAAACGGAAAATCTAGGTTAGTGAATGGGAACTAAAGACACAAGCATTGCCTACAGAATGCAAGAGATAGAAGAGAGAGCCCAGGGTTTTGAATATTTGATAGGCAAAATAGATACACATTCAAAGAAAATGTTATATCTAAAAATTCTTAACACAAAATTTCCAGGAAATTAAGGAGACTATGAAAAGACCAATTCTAAGAATAATAGGAATAGAAGGAGAAGAATATCTGCTCAAAGGCTCAGAAATATTTTCAACAAAATAATAGAACAAATTTTTCCCGGCCTAAAGAAGGACATGCCTATACAGATACAAGAAGCTTACAGGACACCAAATAGACTGCACCAGATAAGGAAGTCCCTTTGCCACATAATAATCATAACATTAAGCATACAGAACAAAGAAAGAATATTAAAAGCTGAAAGGAAAAGGGGCCAAGTAACATATAAAGGCCAACCTATTAGAATCACACTTGACTTCTCAGCAGAGACTTTAAAAGCTGGAAGGTCTTGGACAGATGTCCTGCAGACTGTCAGAGACCACAGATGCCAGTCCAGACCACTCTACCCAGCAAAACTTCAAAGCACCATAGATGGAGAAAAAAAATTTTATGACAAAGTCAAACTTAAGCAATACCTATCCACAAATTCACCCCTGCAGAAAGTACTAGAAGGAAAACTCAAACCCAAGGAGAATAACAACACTCATGAAAACACAGGAAATAAATAATCTCATACCAGAAAAACCAAAAGAAGGGAAACACAAACATACTATTACTACCACCACTACCTTCACCAACAACAAAATAAGAGGTATTAACAATCATTGATCATTAATATCTCACAATATTAATGAAATCGGTTCTCTAATAAAAACAAACAGGCTAACAGAATGGATATGAAAACAGGATCATTCTCCTGCTGCATACAAGGGACATATTTCCACATCAAAACAGACATTACCTCAGAGTACAGTGTTGGAATAAGATTTCCCAATCAAAAGGACCCAAGAATCAAACTGGTATAGCCATTCTAATATCTAACAAAATAGACTTCAAGCCAAAATTAACCCAAAGAGATGGGGAAGAACATTTCATACTCACTAATGGAAAAATCCCCAAGATGACATTTCAGTTCTGAACATCTATGCCCCAAATGCAAGGACACCCACATTTGTAAAAGAAACATTACTTAAGCTTAAATCACATATCAGCTCTCACACACGAATAGTGGAAGACCTTATTACCCCACTTTCACCAAGGGATAGGTCATCTAAACAAAAACTAAACCGAAATACTGGAGCTAACAGACATTATTAACCAATCAGACCTAACCGATATCTACAGAACATTTTATCAGCACCTCATGGAACTTTCTCCAAAACTGACCACATACTTGGTTACAAAGCAAGTCTCAATAGATATAAGAAAATTGAAATAACCCCCTGTATCCATCAGGTCACCACAGACTGAAGCTGGATTTCAACAACAGAAGCAACAGAAAGCCCACAAACTCATGGAAACTGAAACCTCTCTATTAAATAAAAATTGAGTTAGAACAGAAATAAAGAAATTAAAGACTTTTAGAAGTTAAAGAAAATGAATACACAACATATCCAAACTTATAGGATACAATTAAAGTGGTACTGAGAGGAAAGTTCATAGCATTAAATACCTACATAAAAAATTCGAGGTATATCAGAACTGCACACTTCAAAGCTCAAGAAAAAAAAGAAGTAAGCACACCCAAACCAAGAATACATCCAAAAGATCATCCACTATGATCAAGTAGGCTTCATCCCAGAGATGAATAGATGGATAGAAAGATCAATGAACTAAAGAAAGGGTAGACTGTGTGACTCAACTGGCCAGACTACTACAGCTTTCACTACAAGATTCTCTCTCTCTCTCTCTCTCTCTCTCTCTCTCTCTCTCTCTCTCTC
>LOJH01016000.1:0-11305 GCA_001685095.1 Ellobius talpinus | reverse complement strand
TGTGTGTGTGTGTGTGTGTGTGTGTGTGTGTGTGAATACATGTATGTATACTGTGTACATGCCGGGTGCCCTTGGCGATGATGGCAGTACTATTTGTATAATAGAAGAAGTGGGTTTACAAGCGATTGTGACCCTTTATGTGGTACTGGGAACCAAATCCGGGTCCTCTGGGAGAACAACAAGTATTCTGAACAACTAAGCCATCTCGTAAACCCTAGATTTGTGTTTTTAGTTCACATGTAGGATAATTTTTCCTAATTTAGTTCCACAAATAATTACTGCTATATTTCCTTTTATAATAATCCTATTGACTTAATATTATGTACAGTGTGAGGAAGGGGATCAAGTTCCTTCTAAATAAATTTTCCACAGATGTTGACATCCTCTAAACCCCCATTTCATAGGCCTGTCACTTTATTTTATAGCCAACACTGTTTTTTAACAGAAAATAAATCCTGCATTCCTTCAATGAACACAGATAGCTGCTATTCTGTGGCAATTTTTATGAACTGGGTTTGATTTTTTAATATTGTATTTAGAATTTTTAGCCAGAAATCAGAAAAGAGATATTTTTCTTTAAGACATGATATTCTGTTACGTATGTGAAGGCTTACAAGTCTTTCAAAATAAATGTAGCTTATATTTTCTCTTTATTCTAGTATATATGCATACATTTTATATTATATAATACATTATATAAGGTACATATATATTATGCTTGGAATAATTCATATTTGGAAAAGTTTCTAAGGCTTGATATTTGCCCTCTAGAGAAAGTGAATAGTATACATGTGCATGTGTCCTGTGAAACAAAAGTATGTATAAAGTCCGAATTTTAGAAACACATTGGCACACATAGAAAGGGAGAGAAAAGAAGAAAAGAGTTTGGTTTATTAAGAAACTAGTTCAGTGGCTACGGGCTGGACATTCTGAAGTCCACAGTGCACAGAAGACTGAAGACCCAGAAGCAGATGGCACTGGCACACCAGACAACATTCCCTCTTCTGCAGCAGCCTCTCTTTCTTTAAGGGCTTCACTTGACTTGGGGAGACCTGCCTACATCATGAAGGCTAGCATGCTTCACGCAAATTTACAGATTTAAATATTAATTCCATCCAACAATATCTGCACAGAGGCATGTTGAATGATATTTTGCCAAATACCCGGGTTTTATGGGTGAGGCACGTTGACAGACAGAATTAACTGTCACAGGTCTCAGCCCCTTTACTTCATCCCTTTTGGCAAGGGCTCGGTAGTAGTTTGGTCTTTCCAATGTAACTTTATTCTGTTAATTTCTCTTTTGTGCTTTTTTCTTATTGTGTTAATTCCTGTACTCAGGTGTTTCTAATTTTGGACTTCTTCTTCTTCTCCTCCTCCTCTTCCTCCTCCTCAATCTTCTTCGTCTTCTTCTTTGTCTTCTTCTTTATTGAACTTTATATTACTTGTTTGACTTTGTGGTCTAGATCCTTAGACCACAAATTTTAAGTCTTTCTTTTTTCAATGTATGCATTGATGCTGTGCCTGTGCTCCTACAGGTGCCTTTGGGACATTCTACAGATTTTAAAGTGTCATTCAAATTCATTCCATTTAAAATGTTTCAGTTTATCACACATTCCTCCTCTCCTTTGGCTCCTCGATTCCTTTAGAGTGTGGACATAGTGGTGCCCCTGGTAATTTCTTATCAGATCCATGTTAGGCATTTTGCATGTTTCCAGCACTTTGAATTGGCATGTCTGGCCTATAGATGCAAGTGAATTCCTGGAAACTCTGGGAGGGGAGGGCCTGTGTGCTGGCCCTACAACCCAGACATGGGGATAACTAAAAGGCTACAAATGCCTTGGTGAATGCTCAGGAAACTTCCATTCTGAAACGAGAAGCCACTAGGAAGATCATTGGCTTTTGTTGGAGGCCAAGGAACTCCCCAGCTGGCTATAACTAGGTCTGTTAGCCTGAAAAGCACTGAACCTATTTGTCCTTGAAAAGTCACAATGGAATGGTGAGTCACTCAGAGTTAACCAGAATGACTGTTTCACCTACGGGACTGGTCTGTCAAGAAACACAATGCTTAGCACAGAAAACATTTTAGAAATGGAAACCTATACTGACATAACTGATGACTCCCGAAGAGAGCGAGCTATTGTTATTGTTCTTAGTTGGCCCCCAGAACTTGACGATAGGACCCTGTTACTGAGGATACCACACACTTCCGTCATGTGGAGAAATCGAGTTGGTATTGCTCGGGAAGCCTCCTATTGGCTAGCTCTCATAGTACCAGAAGTGAGTAGGTAGGAGGACAGGAACCTATGAACTTGGGGCTATAGCAATGACCTGCCTGGCAAGATGTGTTCATTGATGCAGTCGTGACACAAGTGTCTTAGGGAGAACTAGTGACTCTCCGGTTGTACTGAAGGCCACTCAACAAGAGGGCACTTGGGCCTGGTATTGTGACCTGATTGGAGAGTTCACAGACCCAAGAGGAGAACTGACTGCTAGCCTTTTGCTAAATAGATATGATATCAACTGCCTTCTAAATTATTTATCACTAGACTCATAAATGGGAACATCACTTAGTCCTCTTCAGAGCTTTTATTTATTTTTCATTTATTATTATTATTATTATTATTATTATTATTATTTGGCAGTAGATAGAGGTTAAACCACAAATGGCCAAAATGCAGAGAATAAACAACTGTGTAGTGCTCATCCCCAAAGGGACGCCTGTGTCCCACCCCTATCCTCAAGGCTCAGGGAACATCAGGAAAGTAGGAGCAGAAAGCTTGTAAAAGCCAGAACACTGGGAAGACGGCTCTAAATTAGCGTCTTCCAGCTACAGCAGGAAAGTTGCGCTCAGCAGCCGTGGCAGACTGCGCTAGATCAAAGTAGCCAAGATTCCAGCATGGGTCAGGGAAGGAGTCCCAAGGCCTCTCTGCTACTTGAGGAGCTGCTGGGGGAAGAAGAGTCAGTTTTGTCCAGTTATGTGACCTCTTGAAGGTTGTTCCTGCCCCAGTGCACAGCCCTCCACCCAATCACATATGGGCAGCATATTGATTGGACTCAGTGAGTTCTATATTTAGAGAGGAGGACGAGGGTACAGAAGACACAGTGAGGGAGAAGTGAAAGGAGACCCAAAAGGAGCTGGAGAGGAGTGGAGAGTATATGTGATCAAAATACATTATGTTTATATATAAGGTTATCAAAAGAGTAACTTTTAGAAAGCATAGTGTTGGGATGTGTTTTATCATTGAAGCCTTTAAAATACTTGCTTAGAGATTACTCATGTAAAAAGTCATTTTCAA
The DNA here is from genome assembly GCA_001685095.1 of Ellobius talpinus. NCBI lineage: Eukaryota > Metazoa > Chordata > Mammalia > Rodentia > Cricetidae > Ellobius > Ellobius talpinus. Next base: position 8,009 of record LOJH01016000.1, on the reverse strand, counting down.
AAAATAAAAAGATTCATGATGAAACATTATTTCACCTTTAAGACATTTTGTTAACTGAAACAAACCAAGCACAACGAAACAAACAGTGTGGTATCCATCTCATGTGTGAAATCTAAAATGTCATTTTAATGGGGGGGGATGGGAAGCAAATGGCTACCAGAGGCTAGGACTGGGGTTGAAAATTTGGAGAGCTCTTGGGAGCTATTGGTCAGAGGATACAAATTTCTGTTAAATAGAAGTAATTTGGTTTGGGAGACAACATACTATGGTGACTATGGTTAGAAGCAAGGTGTTGTTGTATTGAAAATTATAAAAGTATGGAGGCCAAGTCATTCTTACCACAAAAAAAGGAAGTATGTTAGGCACTGACTATGCTAATGAGCTGACCTCAGTACCCCAAATCTTACACAGTACAAGATATTGTTGTACACAGCATAAGTATATATATATATATATCTTACTATCAGCAAATAAAATAAAGGTCTTCTTCTGCATTAAAATGATGCATTTGCATAATACTCTGCTACTTTTTCTCCAGCAATTATGGTTTTATAGCAGTCTAATCATTGGGCAGCTCTTAAATTCCTGGGCACTTGAGAGTAACTTAAGAAAAGCAGTAGGATCAGTAGGCTATGCCCTTTATTCAGAACAAAGTGGGTTTGTGTTAGGATGTGCTTATTTGAAGGGGCGGCCATCTTTTCTTGACAAAAGCTAATTCACTTCATATTAGAGTCAAGCATCTTCACAGTACATATCATGTCCAGGTGTGTGCTAAACATTACACACTCAAGCATCCTCCAACAAACCCAAACCAAAACAAAGGGCTTTTACAGGGCTGAGGATGGTTATGTTGGCCACCAACCCAGAAGGTCGAAGGGAAAATGCCTGGAGTGCTCTGTTATTCTGTCCATGTCCAGACAGAATCAGTAAGGTTGTTCTGGAAAGTTTATCCCATCTTATGTGCAAGGGTGTCTGTGCACAGGTGTCCGATCCCATCGGGCTAGAGTTAGAGGCAGGTGTGAGTCATCTGCTGTGGATGCTGAGACTCTAACCAGGTCCTCTCAAAGAGCAGTACATGTTCTTATCCATGGAAACATCTCTCCAGGCTCCAGATCAATTTCTCTGTATCATGTACAGTGTTTAACTGCAAGACTGTAGCATGAATAATAAAAACTCAGAGACAGAAATTGGGGTCCAACCTGAAAACCAGAAAAGCAAAGCAGCCAAGCTACTAGAGAAGTCTTACCTCTACCAAGACTAGGCGACCTTAAACTAAGCAGCTTAAGCCTCTCTCATCTCCCATTTTATATTCCCTCTAGTGCTGGGATTAAAGGTGTGATTCCTTAGGGCTGGGATTAAAGATGGAGGCCACCATCACCTGGATTTGTTTCTGCATTGATTTTTGTACAGGCCAGGGTGGCCTTAAACTCACAGAAATCCATCTGACTCTGTCTCCCAAACCCTGGGATTAAAGGTGTATGTCATCATACCTGACCTCTAGTGGCTTTAGCTTTGCCTCTGGTCTTCAGGTAAGACTGATTTATCAAAACACAAATAATATCCCACTACACAAGGTTCTTACTCTGAAAGAGATGGTGACTTTCAAATATTAAAACAATAAATTTTGCAATGTTTATGGTTTAAACACTCAGTGTTACATAGGCTAAAGTGCATAAAATAGAAATATTTGCATCTTTGATAGAAAATAAAATTCTATCAGTGTTTGCATGGTTTAATATTTAAATCAAACAATGAAATGGTTAAAGCATGGGCCCCCGTGAGATGAGGTGACAGGGATTTCAACTCAGCAAGCAATGCTAAACTGTTTGGAACTGTTTACTGCTATTAGTAATATTATTTCTGATTGATAAACCTTAATTTTTGTAATTTGTAAATTTTGAATATTCTAACTGCACAAATACACATGAACATTCACAATAATAGATACTGAAAGAGATGCTATACTGATGCATTTTTGTGCTTCTGGTAGCAATTTAATGTGGCCATCATATTTTCAAAGGCACAACAATAAAAATTCCTTTCCAGCATGCCTTCTGCTTCCATAGCTTAATGCTTAGGAATCTTCCTTAAAGGCATAATACAGAGAAGGCACAACTTAAATGTCAACGAAAGGGAAAGGAAGGAAGGAAGGAAGGAAGGAAGGAAGGAACGAATGAACGAATGAACGAACGAAGAAAGGAAGGAAGAGAGAGAAAAAAAATGAAGCATGGCTTATATTCTGAAGGGAAGTTTAGGGTCCAGGGAATTTCTAAAGTAACTTCCACTCTCTTGATCATTATATTCATTGTGACTTCAGAGTTGAATTGCTTTGTCCACAGCTCAAGAGCATAACACACACACACACACACACACAGAGAGAGAGAAAGACAAGAAAGATATGTGTATTAAGAGAGCGGCAGGGTGTGCCTTATTATGACTTTATACACTGATCATGAACATGTTATAATGTGTCTTGTTCCGCTTTGAACAAAGTGCCAGTGTGGGAAGCAAGCCAAAGCATAGCCCATTGCGGTTTGTGCTATCTTTGTGGAACCTGCCTCCAGGCCCAGGATGACAACCCACAGGGTAGAAAGCTCACAGCACAGTGGGTGACTTGACAGAGGGGGTGGACCATTTCCCTTTGAACCTGTCCAATTTCTTGGGTCAACTGACTTAATTAAAGCTTGCTTCTCTCAAATTACTTGTGCAGAAATCCACAAAATTTATAATGCAAGCCAGGAAATTGATTCAAAAACAGATTGTTCTAGTAGGAGCCAATAAAAGTTCCTGTCTGAGCGAGGTTTAAATGTTAAGGAAGCAAAGCCTCAGAGTCTGAGAAAAGACAGGCCTGTTTTACTAGAGTGTGTGAGGGACACTGACCTACCTTTATTTCAAGTACTAATATGTTGTAGATAGTGCGCCAGCTAGAACTATGTCTGGCTTTAATTCCAGGCCACTAAAGTAAAATCAGAAGCCCAAAGTCTCTGCCTTGAAGAGCACATTGAAAGCTCACTGTTCACAGAGGAGAGAGTGCACAATTTATCTTGGCTGTTTCACTGTATCAAAATGACTGTTCTGTTTTCTCTGCTCCTAAAGCCCTGTTTCATTTTCAGAAGTGACTTTGGATGGATTTCCCTGCTGTGTTTCTCCTTGTTGTGGGTTATTCAGAGTTCAAGTTCAGAAGGTTGACCATTCCTGTCCTACAGAAAGGCACTCAGTATACTGCAGCCAGCAGCTCTCCAAGCCCCAAGGAAAGCAGGTGTCCGGAGCACTCGCGCTCAGTGACTAAAGCTTCCCCCACTCACGAACTGGATCCTAGCAAGGCAGAGTAGGGGCGTGTGAAATGTTAAAGAACACTCATCAGGCGCTCCAGGAACTTGGGGCCGGAAGAAGACATGGAACACCCCAGCCAAAGTTCCACCACCTGCGCTCACTCACTGGTAAGCTGTGTGTTCCACCCCAAATGGTCTCTCTAAGTTGCTGGCTGCCTGTCATTTTCAGGGATCCGTTCACCCTTCGGAATCCTTGCACTCTGCTTGTGGAGATGCGAGGCAACCTAACCACTCTGGAAGTCAGAATGGGAGTTCTTCAGAAAATATAGACGAGGCCTACGATGGGACCCACCCCTGCCTTTTCTAGGTGCTTCCCCCTCAGGAGTCTGAGCCTCCACAGCAGAGTCAGCAGGCACATTAGTCACTTTCATGGCGCTCTTCACAGCAGCCAGGTGTGGAAGCAACCTAGGTGTCCAATAGCAGAGGAATGGACGAAGAAACATGTGATGTGTGTGTACATGCATGGAATTAAGAATGAATTTATGCCGCTTATAGGAAAAGCAGATGCAACTGTAGGCAATCACATTAAATGAAACCAATGAGGTCAGAATAGCAAAGACTGCGTTTTCTCCCCCTTCTGGTTTCTAGATTCTGTAGGGTTACATAAAATTGTGTCTGTAGAGTTGTCTAGGGGATGGGGAAATGATTAATGAGTTTTGGGAGGGATTGGAAAAGGGAGACCTCTGGGGTGCAGGAGAATATGAGTGAAATACATTGTATCCCTGTATGGAAAATGTCCCAATGATACATAGTACCATGCACAAGGAATAGGTCAATAGCAAAGGAATTAAACTTTAAAATAGCAAGCTTATCTTCATATGGAGCTATATTGTCCATAAAATGAGGCACTACACTGTGCCTTTTGTGACTCTGCAATGGAAATAAAGTCAAGAACTTGAAGTTAAGCTGCAGACAGACTTTCCGATTCTCAGCTTTGGCATTGTAGTCGGGCCATGTAGAAGTGATCCTGCCTTTCTGGCTGCCTGGCTGTGCCCGTCACATTCCCATGCCTCTTGATGGAAGAGGTTACGGGTGAGTGATGAGATCAGATGGCCCTTTCCTTCCCAGGCACTCCAGATGGCCAGTGACCTGGGCCCAGCAGGCTGCTGTGTACAAAGGGGATAACTGGAAGCCAGAGGGCAGGAGCCCAGAGGTGGTCAGTGTCCCAGCAACTGCAGTAATGACCACATTGATCTTTTCAGATCAGACTTGTGCTGAAAGGACCTACCTGCCTCCCCTGGCCATTTTGTGAGCTTCTTGGCATGCTAATTCCTCAAGTACCTTTGCCTCTTCACTGTGTATAAAAATCACATTCTAACAAATATTCTACATAATTAATTTTTATTGAATGATAATTCCTGTAACATAACATCCACCTTTTTTTTTACATTGCTTTACTCATTTGGTATTTGTATGTACATGCCAGGGTGCACATGTGGAGGACAATTTATTGGAGTTAATTCTCTCTTTCCACCGTATGGGTTCCAGGAACTGCAATCAGACCCTCCTTGTCTGCCCATTTCCAGGTTTGTTATTGCATCATCTCCTTGCTGGTGTTGCTTTGTTTACCAGCCTGAATCCGTCAAGGTTTGCATGCTTTGTCATGTGTGGCCACTGTAGTCTCTGTGCATTTAGCTTAGTTGTGTCATAATTGGGCATAGATTTTCTAAATAACTCAAAATAACGTATCTTCAGATAGTCTGCCCATGCTATAACATGTCTTCAGCCATAGATTTTTCTAAATGACTCAAAGTAACCTATCTATCTTCCAGCTAGTCTGTTCATGTCATAACATGCCTTCAGTTTTCAGAAGGCTCTTGAGCACACTCTCAGTTTGAACATAGAAAGTTTATGAAAAACCTTGGGGTTGGCGAGAAGTAAGAGTCTAAGGGTTTTCCTCTGTTCTTTATAAAAATAAGCCCCTTGCTATGTTGTTCAGGCTGTCTTCAAACTCCTGCGCTCCAGTGATCAGCCTGGTATAGCCTTCTGTGAAGCAGGGGCTACAAACATGTGACCCTCTGTCTGGCTCTGGTCTTTACAGATTTTTCCCAACTCATACACCTTCCTACAGTGCATGAGACTTCCTCAACCCCATATAAACAGGGTCAAGCTTTGCAAAGCATCTGTGAACCTCTTGTTCCTTGGACTTTTGTCCACAGATGTCAGTGCTACCTCAAGGGGACAGGATCTCTATATCCTAGGAAGAAACATGTTTTCAGGCAATGGATTCAAATCAAGCCAAGCCCTGTCCAGAGAGTTCCAAGGTATAGCCAGACAAGTCAAAAACTGATCATTGACTTCAGATGGGACTTTTAGAATCACAGGGCTATTGTGTTCTGTCTAATGGATGCAAAGTTGCTCATTTCCAAAACTACTTTGGAGACAGAGCTGTTGTAGTTGTTCCCGTGGAGCTTGGAGACAGAATACCAAGCAGACCAAGTCACTGCCCTGCAACAGCAAAGGGTTGGGAGCAGCTTAAATGCTATCCTGCTTGTCTGGCACACCCACGGCTCTGGGTTCAGCCCTCAGCACTTCTGGAGGTGAGGCAGAACAGCATCCTCTGTCATGGCTGAAACTCAGTATCCTTTCCTCTTCAAATTTTTGAAAAAAAATCATAATATTCAGTCCAGAAAAATTGTTTGACTTTCTTTTCTTTCTTACTTTTCTGCTTTGTCATTATCTCTGCTACATTCATGTCAAAGTGAGGTTTTGAGGTCCTGTCTCAGCAGTTCTAGAAGAGCTTGCATGGTGCTTTTCAATCTGTTGTCTTCACAAGTAAGAATTTTGCCTGAAATACCTCAGATTGATACAAAAATTCAGCAAATGAGTTAGTTCTCAGGAACCACTTTGAGGAAAAAGTTTAGCAATATGGCAAACTCCTCAAATTAATGCAAAAACTTTAAAGAAGTTTTACTTGTATTATAATCAGATGGCATTAAAGAACATTTGGCATCGAGTATGGTGGTGCACACCTTTATTCCCAATGCTCAAGAGGCAGAGACAGGCAGATCTCTGAGTTTGAGGTTAGCCTGGTTGGTCTACAGGGAGAGTTCCAGGACAGTCAGGGCTTCACAGAGAAACCTTCTGTCAAAAAAGGAGCATATATATGTTCATGTATAAAAATGAGATAAAGTTATTACATTGAATTGTGTTATAGCATGTGTGCAGCCCAGATTCTAATACTTAGTACTATGAAAACAAAAGAGAAATGGAATACAGGTATTATCGTCCACTATTAGACCAACTCCCCCTTGCTAAGGAGCTGCTAATCAGCCACAAACATTGTTTCAACCTCTAGAGCACTTGCTATCATTCTTATACTGAGTGAATCATGAATTTGCTGTATTTAAAATTGCAAGATGGTTTAATAGATATTTAAGTTGACCAACTTTACGTGCATTGGTGGACTTTATGTACTCTGATTTATTTCCCTAATTGTACCTCAAGAGCTTAATGGTTTCTGACTAATCAGCAATGTTAAAATAGCTCCTGGATCTACATAGAGTATAAAGTGTTAAGTAGGAGCAAAGCTGGGGTAGGCCCCGTTCACCATCTACAAGATTATGTAGCTTATTTTTGTGTAGTAGTAGGTTTCTCAATTTTGAACTTCAAATGTTTAAAAATGTACTGAAAGTCTCTTCAAAGACACATCTTAGGAAAATTACAGGAGTCAGAGGAGAAATTGAAAAGCTTTCCGTGGCACAGTGTAAGTGCACAGAGGACATAGAGACTGAGAACAGAGACAGGCATAGTGTATGTGCACAGAGACCAAGAATGAAGACAATTAGAACAGAACTTAGCACAGGATATGGTCTACACTGCCGGTGAAATGGGATGAATGGGACTGTCTCAGAGCGAAGTCCGGCAGATTGAAGAGTGAAGAATGGCCTCCCTGTGGAAGTAGAGGCAGAACTCAGAGCTATGCTTGCTCAGAAGATACCAGGAGCATGGTAACCAAAGCCTTCCCTGTCCTGCCCTCATAGGGAACAGAGAGGGTGACAGTGGATTCTGGCAACTCTTCTCTTTTCTTAGTCACAATGTGACTAATAATATCCTTAATTCAAGTCTTACTTCTTCTTGGAGTTATAGCCAGTTCTTCCTCTGTTTTCTTTTTCTCCTATCTTAGGAGACATAGGACTTGTTACAGACTCTTTTCCTCCAAAACAGATGAAACTCAGTCCCCAGTGTAATGGCATTGGGAGGAATCTCTAAGTGTCCTTATGACGAAGTTGGGGACCTCAGAAAGGGACACTGTCCCTGTACAAGAGACAGGAAGCTGCTTTGTTCAATGTAACAACAATGAGATTGTGTCATCCTGAGCCAGGACACCAGTTCTTCTCAGCCCCTAAATCTACAGGCAGCTAGAACTTTAACTTTCTGCCACCCATTAGCACTGTACACTCCCCGTACAGTGCATTTGACTGGGGACCCGGGGTCCCCCGGTTTCTTTATCTTTTTCCATTTCTTCTCTTTCCTTTTTTTCTTCTCTCTCTCATCGTAACCGCCACTCAGAGCGGCCCTAGCCTCTCTGCTTTCTGGGTCACCCGACCAGATCCAGCTAGGCCATACCACCCCACACGCGGACAGAGGACACTCTTCCACGTTGTCTTGGGTGATTTGCCACCGATTTGCATCCTGCCTATTTCTGAAAAGACGTTTTCGTTATAGGCCTTGGGT
>LOJH01015998.1:4233-17109 GCA_001685095.1 Ellobius talpinus | reverse complement strand
AGAGAGAGAGAGAGAGAGAGAGAGAGAGAGAGAGAGAGAGAGAGAGAGGATCATGTCTTGGTCACTCTGTGGACTTACCAGGTTTAATCCTTAATATTTATCCCTAAATTTTATTTTTCAATAAGCAATTAAAAATTACAGTATCTAGCATCCAGCACGGGACAAAATCAAGCGGCAAAATGCCACCACTTCCCCGCACGACTCCGTGCCACCTTGGGTCACCAGTTTTTCATGACAGGGACTTTCCCACTGCAATCTGCACAGCCATCCTCTGGCTCTGCAGCTGCCTGAGTCAGCTGACTGTGCCCTCCCATGCTGTGCTTTAGCTAAAGGGGCTTCTCCTGTTCATTTCCCCCTCCCGGCTCCTGCTCCAGAGGCCTCTTCCTCCTGGTCCCTGTAGAGCTGGCAGCAAAGAAGATACTAGTCAGGCTACCTGGCCATCTCCCCTCCTCTGCAACCACCAGTCATTGCTGCCTTAAGCCACTACCACAGCCACCCTGTGCTGAGCTCATTTGTGCTTGGCTGGTCTCCGTGGTCCAGGTGCTGAGCCAGGGCCATTGGATACTCTTGCACTTGACTCTCTCTCCTTTAGCAATAGCTCCCCTCCTGCTTTGGTGTCTGCCCTGCCTGATGGCACAGAGGAAGATTGTCACTGCAGCTGTTTGCCCTTGCACAACTGATTACCCTTGTATAGCTCTGCCTACACAGTCAGCATCATCAGAGCTGGTAAGACATTTGGGAATTTTTAAACAGGAAATTAGTCTTAGAAAATAAAATAATTAATTAATTTAAAAAGAGGGGGAAATCTCTCCTATGTTAAGAGTCAGAAATATCACAATGAAGAGGATAAACAACTTAGCTGATATTAACATAATATTCATAATTATTATCAGGTTGGTAATTCATATTTTATCCTTTAGAATGGGTTGATAACTGTGTCAAATATGAAAATTTGACTGATAAAGAGACAAACCTTAGAAAAACTTACTATTGATAAGATATAAGCTTTAGAAAAAGTTACTACTGATAAATAAAATATACAGCTTAGAAAGAATTATTAATGAAAATAAGAAAAATATTCAGACACAGACAGAGAAATTTAGGGCAGAACATACCACATCATTGCATTATAAAATTGAAGAGTAGTGACCCAAAGTTATTGGGAAACCAACCTTGATTTATCCAGTTACCACACAAGAATGACCACCAATGATATGCACCCCAAAGGCTATGCAGAAGTTAACTGGGATGCTGTAGAAATGTTAGATTTGAGGAGACTAAAGGAAGCAATAGTTTCATATGGTATGCATTCATCTTTTGTGAGGCAGATGTTAAATTCATGGACAACTAAGAACAGAACTATTCCACAAAACTGGAAAGATTTAATTACAGTGATATTGGAAGCTGATCCTCAGTTACAATGAAAAACATGGTGGAGAAAGGAAGCTAGAATCATAGAACAATAAATTAAGGCTAGAGGTATTGAAATTTCCCAAGACTAGCTTTGTGGTGAAGGTCAGTACACTGATTTGTAAAGACAGTCTATATTTGATGATCACACCATGGCTCTATGCCATACAGCAGCTCTGAATACTTGGGGCAGGGTTGGAGAATCAGAAAAGAGAACTCTAAGTCATTTACTAAAATTAAACAGGGCCCAAAGGAAGCCTTCACTGATGTTTTTTTTTTTTACAAAGATCGACTTCAGCTGTAAATAGAATGATATCAGATCCAAAAGTTAGACAAATATCAGCTGAATCTTTGTCTTTTGAAAATGCCAATTAACAATGCAAGAGGGTGATCAGGCCTTTAGAGGCAAGATCAGCACCCATAGATAAATGGATCCAACATACAGTCAATATTGATTCTCATTACTAATGATGATACTTGGATAGGAGAGGTGATTTCCAAAAACTTGAAGAAAAGTCAAAATGTCAGATGTTTTAATTGTGGTAAACAAGATTACCTAAAAAGGTATTTCAAGCAAGACATTCCTTGAAATGATGTTTTTTTCCTACAGAAAATCCAAATAGAAGAGCCCAGCCTTTTCGAATATACAGAAGGTACAGCAAAGGCCTGCATTGGACTAATGAATGCAGGTCAACAAAGGATAGGCAAGGTAACCCTTTGCCACTGAGAAATGCCTTGGGGGAGCTCTCACAAGCCCTGATGTCAAATTTAGTTCAATCATTCCACAGAGCAATTAAAGAATCTAATGCCTGTTGTTAAAACCATACTGCTATGGATGACAGAACAGCTTCAATAGATTAAAACAAAATTTTCAGAAGAGACAATAATACAAGTATTTTTGACATACTTCTATAAATTATCAGAGACCAAAGCTTAAAATACAAATACATGGCATTGAAACTGAGGGTCTGTTAGACACAGGCACAAATGTAACAATAACTTTACCAAAATCTTGGCATCCAAATAGGCCTCTTCAGGAGGTAAACATTCAGCTTCTAGGGATTGAAACTTTATCTCAGGTAAGATAAAGTACAAGATGGTGTCAAATGAATAGGGCCAGAAGGACAGATAAGAACATTAAAACCATATGTAGCTAACATACCAATGAATTTATGGGGATGTGATTTGTTGCAGCCATGGAAAACACAGATTAACATTTCTCCAATCTCAGAAACAAATCATAAACAAGAATGCTTCTGAGAAAAATAGTAAAAGGTATTATCAATAATAATCACAGACGGTTCAAATTGTACATAAGCAGGGCACAACAACTGATGATCTCTTAACAGTCATACCTTTAAAATGGTTAACTGATAAACCTGTCTGAGTGAAACAATGGCCTTTGACATGAGAAAATTACAGGAATTAGAGCAGCTGGTTAAGGAACAACTAAATGCTCAACATATTGAAAAATCAACCAGTCCTTGAAATTAAAAAGAAGTCTGGGAAAATGGAGAACGGTAACAGATTTAAGAGCCATAAATAAGGTAATTCAGCCAGTGGGCTCTTTACAGCCTGGGATTCTCTTGCTTTCTCTATTACCTGAAGTTTGGCCTATTGTAGTGATGGATCTAAAAGAGTTCTTTTTTACTATACCTTACAAGAACAGGATAGAGAAAACTTTGCCACCTACTTATGATAATTCCCAGCCTGTTAAAAGTATCAATGGAAAATTCTTCCATAGGGGATGTTAAACAGTTCACCTTTCATAAGAAACACCATATTAATAGCAAAGGGTTGAAAATTTTTTTTCTATCACTTGGGAACAAGCCAAGAAAATTATAAGGGAATGTCCTACTTGTTCTTTGTATAACCAAACTTCACTACCTGAAGGAAGTAATCCAAAGAGTACTCAAAGAAATGAAATTCAGCAAGTGAATATGTTTCATTCTGCAGAGTTTGGAAATTTGGAGTATGTTCATATATCATAGATACATATTCAGAATTTCAATGGGCAGCTGTTTTGGGTTTTGAAAAGTCTGATTCTGTAATCACACAATTATTAGAAGTCATGACCATTATGGGAATACCTGTAAAAAGTAAGACTGACAATGCTCCAGCATATATCTCTAGTAAAATGAAACAGTTTTTGCATATAACAACATGAAGCATGTCACAAATCCTACAGAACAAGCACTTATAGAAAAAAATCTAATTGTATTTTAAAATATATACTTAATAAACAAAAAGGGATAAAAAGACCCCTAGAGGTAGATTATGCAATGCTTTATTAACTTTAAACTTTTAAATGCTAATGAGAAAGGAACAACAGCTATGGAGAGACGTTTGATAGTAGAAAAAAACACTGAACAAAATCAGCCTGTATACTTTAAAGATGTGTAGGTAGGCCTCAGAATGGGAAGCAGGATCTGTGTTATGTTGGGGGAAAGGTCTTGCTTTTGTTTCCACAGAAGATGAAAAGCTGTGAATACCATCAAAATTTATAAACATTCAATTCAAACATGAGAGACCTCTTCATCAGAAGAGGCTATAGTTCATCAAACAGTGTGGCAAGTCAACCTGCATAAAGGGAAACTCCCCAAAGTTTAGGTTGGGGCAGGGCTTTGTTTTTGTCTTTCCAGGAGAATAAAAATATCCAATTAAGGAATCTGAAGACCACTGGACAAATGAGACCTCTAAGAAGTAAGGATGAATCATCCAGAGAAAATGCACTAAGAAAGGAAAATTTGGCCTAGTGGCATAGTACACTTCCAATAGGCTAAAACCTCATAAATCTTCCCAAATGTTTATCTCTACTGTTCTCTACAGATATATAAGGCAAATGGTCTTTTTGTAGTTCCAATTCAATTAAAAACTAAAGCTGGCTTTTGAGTGTGACTCTCTCCTTCTCTAAACACAAGCATGTTTGATGAAGGAAAATCCAAAATCTTTGTCTCATGTCTAAAGAGCCACCTGATATGGGACAGGAAAAAAAAACAAATTAGGGACTATGCTATTGCCATCAATCTCATAATCTTCTTATTTTATTTTGACTCTTTAAAACTTTTCTTCAGATATAAATATTATCTCAAATATAAGATGATAGATAGATAGATGATAGATAGATAGATAGATAGATTGATTGATTGATTTAAATCTAGCTTCCTATGTATCACATTCAGGATTGCACTTGAAGCAGATAACTAGGAACTAAGTTTGTGTTCCATGGATGCATTGAATAAGTTGTGATATTTAACCCTTCTCATACCTGCTGCATATGACATTTAAATCATTTACATTTCCTGCAGTGAACCATGATCATTGGTAACAGTGACCTTTGAAGTCTCCAAAAGGATGTTGTTGGAGTCCCCCAACAATGAAATCTATCTGGATTGTGGTAACATCACTAAGTTGATGAACACCACACAAAGATCAGCTTTGGGCTACAAACTGCTCAAGATAACTTCAAAACTGTTAGCTAAGATGGTACAGCCTCCTAGACTACTCTAGCATTGCACCCTCCAATTGCACCAAGACTGCACAACAGCTAGCTCTCCCAGAACTTGGTCTTTATCTCATTTTTCAGGGTCTCCCAAAGATGCCATTGCCCCCAGAGAGGAGGAAGTAATTTTAAGAACATGACACCCACATTCCCAAGAGGTGGTGTAGGTATTTTTTTGGTTGTTCGGTGAATGTTTGTCATCACTCAGGGGGTTTGGTCACAAGTTGTTAATGGTCATGGTCAGGGAGGAAATTAGATTCAGGGATCTTATTCTAAACAGAAAAAGGGTGATACCGAAATTATGGGATAAAACTACAGATCATTAGTTCTATTTTAAACTTAAAGCATCTATTAATCTCTAACATTTTACATTGGTATGGATTTTTGCATATTGATACAAATTTAAGGTTATTTCTGTTATATATACATATATATACATACATCTGTTTCTACCCTTGTTTAAGATATTTTTGTATATTGATAAAAATTTAAGGTTATTTTTGTTATACTTTATATATGTTTCTATTCTTGTTTAAGGCATTGTACCTATGTATCTCATTTAAAAATGTAATGTAAAGTTTTAGTCCTTGAAAATTATTTAGGATAATAAAGAAATACAGTTTAATAGTCACCTATAACTATCAAACTTAAAGTTATGTTAGGTATGTTTTCAGGATCATACAGAGATATAGTGCAGCTAGATAGGTGATCTTCAAATACTTCAAAACCTACAGAATATGGCATTTAAATGTTTTAATAGCAATAAGGCATTTCTTGACAGTGAGTCAGATACGTTTGCTCCTGGTAACACCAATTTTCTTCAAGAAAAAAAGATGATAGGCATTGAAGAACCTCCAATTGGAGTTTATTTTCTTTGTGGAAAAACTATCCATTTGGGCCAGAAACTGCCCTTGTCTTGACTTCTGAGAGTATGTTGTCCAAACTGAACAAGCAGGACACAAAAAAGGCAACTGCCAAATTTGCAAAGATAGGGTAGAGTTTTTCTTCAAAAATTCCTGCTTCACAGAAAAGTTTGCCAGATATTCTAGGCCTGTGTGTCAAAGATGATGCCCTAACAATACAGGGGAACTTGGGTGACTGTCCAGGCAGCTAGCTGTTCATGTCATTACTAATAGTTTTGGAAATTCCTTGCTCTGTACTTCCTATTTACTCATAATATTATATCCCTCATGGGTTTTTAATTATATCCTAGACAGAGTTTTCCTTAGTCATAATAAAAAGTAAATTAGGCACAAAACTCTGTACTCATCAAGAGAATATAGTTAATGGAGTATTTTCTCTGAACTTGTCAAATACAAATGGACTGGATATTGTGAATATAATTCTTACTTGATAATTATTCTTGATGTATATAGTTTCATCTTGTTAAAGTTAATACTTTTCCTTTCTGTTTAGACAGTACCTGATAATTTTTCTTATTGTATATAGTTTTTACTATGTTAGAGTTAAAACCCTTCCTTTTTATTTAGACAAAAAGGGGGAAATGTTGGGGGAGATTTGCTCATGTTGATTGCTCCAAGACTACCAAGGGGGCTGACCTCAGTTTGAAGGGTGATGTCCACATTCAGCTGACCTGAGTGAACCATCAAGTTCTCTGGCCGACTAAGAGGAGAAAGAGGGGTACATGGGGAAGAAAGAGACTGGGCCAAGAGTGTCGCTTCCTGGAAGAACCAGCTTCCAACTTGCAGACAGGGCTCAAAGGGAAAGTTCACAGCATAGTGCAACCAAGACGGTTTTATCCAAGAAGGTTAAGGAGAAAAGACACCCACACACTTTCCTAATGGGTTCCTTCTTTATTCTCCCTGTTGAATCCCAATTCTCTTTGTTCTTCACAGCTATATATCTACCTATATCTATATACCCAGCAAACACTTTTAGGTAATATAGGAGTTACAATTGAAGATCACATTCCATTTGTAAGCAAATGATTAAAAAGGAGTCATTCCAACAACTCACATGCAATAAATCTAAATAACTGTCACAGATCAAAGGAGCACTTTTCCTCAGTCAGCTCCCTAACCGGTGGCTGTAACTTGCAGGTACAGAGAAAGAATTTTGTTATCTATCTAGAGAGGTAGTCTATAAAGGATTTCTAAGGATTTATAAAACTAAACTACTAAGGAGTCTAAGAAAAATAAGGAAAATGTGCATTACATCCTATACTTCTGAGTGCATAAACATTTTAAACTAATAATTTGTGGTTAGAGGTTGTAAAAGCTGGGCTGGACTCTAAGACTTTACAGGATCTTTAGTCTGCCTGGGGTGGGCTCAGGATTACCATAAACCTCTTAGTATTAGCTCAATCAGCACTCTCCAAGGTACAATGACACTAAAAGCATTTTAAATCTTAAAATGTATTTCCTTTCCTATGTGTAACTTTAGACCACAAAAAAAGAAAACTTGTAACTCTTTCTTGGGGCTATGAAGTCAGATTTTTTTTTGCAGCCCCGGGCAGTTAGAAAATCTTTCCCCATGGTGTATGCAAAAAAAAGCCATTTTTGTTTCCAGACCCCAGTTAATTGCTTCCCTGTCATCTGTACAATTTCAGGACCCAACATAAAAACAGTTGGCTGAGCTTTGAGTGTCTTGGCAGCTCTGGAAAATTCAACTGTTTCCACAGGCCTTGACTATGTATCATTCCTTTGTATTCATTTTTATACATTAAAACTGTGTAAAAAGCTAACATTATTTATCAATTAGACAATACAGCTTAAGGAAGAGTCACATTCTTGACAATCCACAGATAAAAAAGCCCAGTAGATCAGGATGTATTCATGAGGTAAACATATCATGAAACAGGGAAATCTGCAATAGCACATGTAAACTTACAGCTAGAGGCAGAAGATATTCCGGAGTCTGCAGCCTCGTGGCTTTTCTTAATGAGGTTCGCCATCAGAGAATTTCTTTCTGGTGGGCTGACACCTTGAATATTAATTTCCACCTGCTGTCCTTACATCATGGCTTCCAGCAAAGGGGTTTTGTGCTCTCTCAGATAAGGAAGTAGAGAAGGTAGACAGGGAAGATGGTGTCATGGTCATGCTGTGGATTTCTCAGGACTTGTCCTTAATATTTATCTTCAAGCTTTATTTTTCAATTAAAGTATAAAATATCACAATAGGTTTTTATTTTCTTTATGAGATTTTGTGGCCTTGTTTAATATTATACAGCCCAAGCCCAGTGTTTCTGGGTGCCTGGTTAAGACCATAGATTGCCTACAACACACACTTGTGCAATGTTAGATATGCATGAAAGCCAAGAAACAAGGTTCTCCGTGGGGGGATGAGACCTGGCTTCTGGAAAGAAGGTGGCATAAACCACAATATTTGTCTGAATTCAAGAGAATCTGCAAGTGACAGTTCAGGGGAGGATGTCTAGAACTGTACAGAATTGGCCATTTCCAGGATGACCTCAGAACCTCAGCTGGGTCTATCTAGGCTGTAAGCATGTCTGGCTCGAATAACTTAAGGAAAGGGTTATCATTGGGCATTGACTTTCCCTTTCTCCTTATGAACAGTTTGATGCTTAAGACCTTATTGGGGTCACATTTGTCTCATCATCCAGGAATGGGATATAATGAGTTCACTTCATAGAGTAGATAAAATTGAAGTTTTCACTGGAAATGCCTCTCTTCCTTAAGCGGGACCCACATCTGAACCCCTTAAGAAATGAAATAGGGGGCTGGGATGTAGCTCCATTGGTATTGCGCTTGCTTTGGGTGAGAATCCCACCACCACAAGAAAAGAACACAGCAGTACATACTGTAACCCCAGTACTTGGGAGGTAAAGAAGGATAAACTGAAGTTCAAGGTCATCCTTAACTCAAGGCTAACCTGGGCTACATGAGACCCTTTCTCAAATAGAAAACCAAATGAAATAGGAGAAAACCACCCTGCAGGAGCCAACCTATAGACATGCCTTACTGTAGTGCAGATCAGCAAATGGTGGAGTCTCTGGTTCCTAAAGCCTCTGGAAACAGAGTTAGTGGCTCAGATGATTGAGCATCAGGAGAGGGTTGATGGTACTCTCTTTGCCCCAGACTTGGGTTGTGTTGCTTCCTGGATGTTAGAAGTCTGTACCAGTTTGCTCAGATTGCCACAGCAAAATGCCAGAAACTCCTCAGTATCTTCAGCAACAAAAATTTACCTAGGGCCATTTGCAACATCAGGAAGTTCAAGATCAAGACATCAGATTTGTTTATATTTATCTTTGTTTGTATTTATCTGGGAGTAGGGGGCACACACAGGTCATGATGTTCATGTGGAGGTCAGAGGACAACTTGTGGAAAGAATTTCTCTACCACATGGATTCTGGGAACCAAACTTATGTCACTGGATTGATGGCATGTGTCTTTATACATTAAGCAATCCCATCGGCCCTCTTTCTCTTTTTACAAGGACACCACTCCTACAGGATAAGGGTCCTGCCCTTATAGCTTCACTTAACCTGGATACCCTCCTAGAAGATCCCATCTCAGAATCCTTAGTGGGGAGTACAGGGCTAAATACAGAGTATGTGGATGGAAAGGGTGGAGGGAATGGAGGGAAGGGATGGAATCCCTCACACACTTGGGAATTGTGTCCTGCTGAGAAAATGAACTATGCTCACTCCCAACCTTCCTGATGTTTCTAGTTAGTTATTTTACCAGAGAGACCAGAGGAAATTAAGTGACCCCCCCTCTCTCTGTGTGTGTGTGTGTGTGTGTGTGTGTGTATAGTGGAAAAATATAATCAGGTAACCACAGCCCAACTGGATCCACATGGAAGATGAAGGCTACAACAAGAATGGGGAGGTGTAAATGGAGACTGCTTTTCTGTTTTCTGGCTGCCCAGACCTGAATAACCACATAGAAACTATATTACTTACAGCACTGTTTGGCCTGTTAGCTCAGGATTCTTACCAAATAACTCTTACATCTTAAATTAATCTATTTCTATTATTTTATATTTTACCATGATGCACATGGTTTGTTACTCTTGCTTCTTGGGCAGCTACATTGTGCTTTTCTCCTTCAGCAGCTACATGGCGTCTCTCTGACTCTGCCTTCTTTCTCCCTGCATTCAGTTTAGTTTTCTGCCTATTTCTATTGTGCTCTGTCATAGGCCAAAAGAGCTTCTTTATTAACCAATGCTAATAAAACATTCACAGCATACATAGAGGAATTCTACAACAGGGAGGGGTACAAATTGATCCACAGAAGTATCATGTTATACTTTTCCTAAGTAGACAATGCACAAATATCTAATCATTGCAGATGGGGAGCTGATGACAGACCAAAAAACAATAATACTAAAGTCAAACTTAGTGAATCAATGAATTTATTGGAGTTACTTACAGGAGGACAAATGACTCAAAGGAGGCTACATCACCAAAAGACCACTTGTGGGAGGCCATCCTCTCCCTCTACCAGGTGGGCTCTGAGGATCAAACTTAGGCCAACAGGCTTGAATGATGACTAGTGAAATCGGGAGCCCTGGAGCTTTCTGCATGGCCTTCAGGCAGATGGACAGATCAGAATGCCTCTTCCAGGTGGTTCTGCTGGTCTGAGTCTACACTGCAGTCCTTATATACCTTGAGGTTGGAGGAGTCTTTTGTATCTGGTCAGTGTTAGGGACTTCCTGAGACTTGTGTGTTTCCCATCAAAATGGAATGTTACAACTGAGAGAAAATCGCTAAACAACAAGCAATGACGACATAACCAGCAAACCCAAACACCAGCAAGTCTAGCCTCCACCCTGAGCCAGGACCACATTGGTAACACCTGACATCTGATCCTGCCAAGTGGGAGTGCCTGCATGCACTGATGTCTCCTCTGAGTCTCCCAACACCCTACTTGGTGATGCTGAGCAGGACCCAGCAATGTAGTCCATCTCGGGGCAGATTAACATGCAGCTTCAAATCTCCTTGTTCTCGCTCAGGTCTAAAGAGAGACTGTGTAGATAAGGAGATGTTCCATAAGGTCCACAGAATGATCTATGATAGCTCTGCTTTTAATTTTGAATGAGTGGATTCAAGTATACAACGAGTCAACGCAAAATAATAAGTAGCAAGTGATGGATAGAAAAAGAAGGAAGGAAGAAAGGGAGCAAGGGGCAAAGGAGATGGGGGAGAGAGGGCCAAATCAGGTGGTTGAAACATCTAGCAGGTGAGAAAGCTCCTTTAAGTAAGTTAGCTGGAGCTCTCAGTAGAGTCCTGGACAGAGCAGAGTGCCCCCGTAGGTGAGGCTTCTAAGGAAGAGGAGAAATAGCAGCAAACAGAGACAACACTATCAACTCAGGCGCTAATGACAGCCAGCAGAACTCAACCGGGGAAGGGGGGGCAGACAGTTGGGATTCTGCTGAGCTTTCTCTCCACGCCTGAGCCTCCCACA
Organism: Ellobius talpinus; assembly: GCA_001685095.1. NCBI lineage: Eukaryota > Metazoa > Chordata > Mammalia > Rodentia > Cricetidae > Ellobius > Ellobius talpinus. The sequence goes on along the minus strand of LOJH01015998.1, from coordinate 5,809 downwards.
GGCGAGCTACCAGCTGCCCTTTCGACTTCAGGCACTTCTCTACCAGAGATAAAAAAACAATAACATCTGTGGAAATGATTCATTTTCCAGCTGTTCTCAAGAGCACTGCCACTTAACTCTTGGGCTGTTTCTCTCTTCTTTCCTCCCTGTCACTGAGTGGGGTGGGGGCAGGCCATCCCTAGATAGAAGACCTTAAAGGTTACTTTGAGACAAACGTGCTTGCATCTGAAATGGGGCTGGAAGCAGCCCCCCTTCAAGAGCCAGGGTCTCAGTGAACCCAAACAGCACCTAGCAAGTTACCTCTAGAATCTACACGACAGGGGATGAAGGGAATTTTCTCTGGCTCTTTGGTAGTTGTTCCAAGAAAATGTTATGCCAGGCCTTCAGGCAGGTACAGATGCCACCCTCTTCAAAAACAAAGAACCCAGCTGAAACTCTCCTTTGCCATGGATCGTAATCTTAATCTTTCCATTTAATTATCTCACCTACTTCTTAATAGGTGCTAGAGAAATGAGGTATATGTTCATATAGCAAAAAGTAGAACAGCTTTACTGAAGAAACACTGACCTCCCTGGAGAATGGGCTCTGACTAGTGGGCAGGATACTTATGAAAAGAAAGCATCTTAGGGCACAAGAGCTACTGCCACCTCTGCCATGGAGCCCTGATGGGAGTTCCAGATGCCTGAGCACAGAGTAGCTGCCAGGCGTCATCATGGCCATAGACAGCTGTGCAGGCTCAGCTTCTTCAAAGGCCAGGGAGGGACGGTCCAGCATTCCCAGGAATCCTGGCAGCCATATGCTCTTCCTAGAAGGCTAACACAAGCCTGAAGGTCCCCAGAGCCAAAAGGACATGGGCACTGTTAATACCAAAGGCACTTAACATCTCCTGAGGGTCACTGTGAGCCAGGCACTATCCAAGGTATTTATAACTGTTACACACTACAGTGGGACTGCAGGGAGATGGTGTTTGTGTGTCTCCAAATTCATGTGTTAAAGTTCCAGAGTGTGACAGAGGCACTAAAGTGGTTAGGTGATAGGCTGGGGACATGGCCCGGTAGGGAGTGTGATTGCCTAGCATAAACAGAGCCCTGGCTTTGATCTCAGCACTGTATAAACAGATCACAAAGGCACATCCCTGTAGCTCCAGGACTTAGTAAGTGGAAGCAGACGTGCACAGTCACCCTTGGATGCAGAGCAAGAGATACATCAGTCTGGGATACATAAGACCCTGTCTCAAAAAAATAAAATAAAATACACTTTTAAAATAGTCAGGTCTGAAGAGATGGTTCAGTGGACAAAACACTTGCACAAGGATGTGGACCAGAGTTCAGATCCTCAGAACCCACATAAAAGTTGGGTAGGCGTGGCAGTCAGCTGGCAAAGATGTGGGAACCCGTGGACAAGTTGGCTAGCTAGACTAGACTACTCAGTGGACTCTGAATTAAGTTGAAATACTCTGACTCAACAAATAAAGTGGAGAGCAATCAAGGAAGACACCTGACACCCTGACACCCACTTCCAGCTTCACAGGCACACACACACACACACACACACACACACACACACACACACACAC
>LOJH01015997.1:0-11348 GCA_001685095.1 Ellobius talpinus | reverse complement strand
CCAAGCAGTGATTTAAATAATACAGTTTCTGTGTGATTATTTCGGGGCTAAGCAATCGGGAACTAACTAGTGGGCTCCTTAGTCATTGTTTCAGTTGTCTCTTTAAAAGCCACACTAGGGCTTGCAGCTGAGAATCAGGACATGGGAATATCATCTGAACCATAGCCTGCTTTCAATGGAGCCTGGACCTTGAGTCTGACAAGGTTTTCTAAGGCAGTTGTTATGACCACTTCTGTAGAGTCCCATGCCTAAAGCAAACAGGATTTAACACTAGCGGGAAGAGGACAGCCAAACCATCCAAGGCTGCCTTTTGCTCCCGTCCTGAGTGTCCTGCTAATTCCCAGAGATGGGCACTAACCACAAGGCATGGTGGTCATCTCAGTTTCCATTGCTTTTGGCATCACTATTGAGTGACATCTCAATTATAGCCCAATTGCCCTTGATTGCAGGGGCCATCTGAACCTTTGAGAGCTCACTCTTAATCCTGCCCAGAAAACATAAGATCACATTCCAGTTTGGTGGTTGGATGTACTAGATGGTTTGTGTGGCCAAGATGCTGTGGCTCACGAACTTTTGGGGGCCATGTGTTTGCTGAAGAAAACTGAGATTTGGCCACTTGGAAAAGTTGGCCACAGGGCTGAGTCTTTTATGGAGCCTGACTTAAAGGCTGCTACATCACCGTTAGCAAAGAAAGAGTCAAAATGGGAAGAACCAGGACAGACCAAGCAGATCCTTCCCTAGATTCACAGCCCCCTCTGCAGACCTGCAGACCCACAGAATCGCAGACGAGCAGACTCTTCTGCAGATGCGCTGACCCACAGACCCCTCCACCAAGCCTGTCATCTGGCGGTGCCCAATCAGCTAGAAACAGTTCAATTTAGTAGCTTCAAACAACAACAATAATGGCTTCTTTCTAGAAGCCTGGTGTGTCATGTGATGTTCCTTGCAGTCCAGTGTGGTTAGAAATGTCTTTAAAACTTTATAGATGAGAAGCTTTAGACAGAAGCTTGAAGACTTAAATACTCCCAAGATGCCTCACTTCAGAAGTGAGAAGACAAAATCTCAGATTTCAGGTTATAAGAATGAAAACCTTGGCTTTTTCTAGCGAAGACACCTGAAAGAGCCCCAAGACGAGGTTTCCAGAAAGTGCTGTGATACTTTCCTCACTCAGCCCCCTCATGGTCTCCTTAGATTTCCAGACCTTTCCCTCGTGCCTCAGAAGCTTTTGTCTCTTGTCTGAAGGAACACAGGTAAGATGTCCTGAAGCAGAAGAACCTCACTGGGCACAAACCCCTCTGTCAGATTTAAAGAGCTCCTCACCGTTGTCATGCCACATGCCAGGGCGTCGTAGTTCCTGGGTTATGGTTTTCACATACAAAGCCCCCAAGTGGGACAAACCAACTGATGGTCACATCTTCATCTCAAACTTCTGACATTGGGTTCTGCAAACAGTAGGCATGGTTTTTATTCAAATACACCAAGATGTCTCTATCTCCCTACCCCATGACCTTAAAAAAAGACACTAACATTGTAAAGCCAAAAATTAAAACATAAAGGAAAAATTCTCCAGAGGCATAGCACCCACCTAAAACAGGCTTACTGAGAAAAAAACACATCATACAAAATAATCAGCAAAAGACTGTCAAAAGTACGTCAGAGCCAGCTGTGGCAGCACATGCTTTTAATTCTGACACTCTGGAGGCAGAGGCAGGTGGATCTCTGTAAACTCCAGGCCAGCCTGGTCTACAAGAGCTAGTTCCAGGATAGGCTCCAAAGCTACAGAGAAACTCTGTCTCAAACAAAACAAAACAAAACAAAAAAACAAAAAAAAAAGAAAAAAAAAGAGTACATCAGAAGAAACAGGTTTGGCACGCATGTTAAGAACAGAGATGTAAAATGATTATGGCCAAAATTAAAAAATACTTTCATAGCAATATAAATAATGACCAGATAAATCAGCAACTAGAGAATTAAAAGACAAGTCTCCTGTAGAGTCCCACACAACATGCATGGTTAAGGAGAGGAACCTCATGCCCACCCTAGGCGGGCAGTGCAGAATAACTTCCTTCTAAAGAGAGGAGAGGAGCAACCTCAAAGTGCAGAGTCTGGCAAACTGTCCCCAGGCAGGCGTCACGGTCAGCCCTGAGCATAAAAATGGATGCTGCTAACCCATCCCCTAATTTGATGCTATGAAAATGGGACTTTCCTGTCTGGTTTTTCTCCCCCAAATTCATGACCATGGTCTAACCACAAAAAAAAATCAAACTCGTCCAAACTCAAAGACATCTCACTGGACCAAAAGTCCCCAGTTCTATCAAAGTCATCATAAACAAAGGAAATCTGAAACACTGTCACAGCCTAGAGGGTCATGGGAAGATGCTGTACCTCAACACTAATTGGGCCAAGAGGAAGGCTATGAACAAAACTTTAGTTAATTATAATTTATCAAGACTGGCTTATTAATAGATATTTAATGAACCATGTTAATAGAATAACAGAAGGGACTGGGTATGGGGTACAAGATTTCCACAAACCTAAAACTATTCAAAAAATAAACTATTACTTTTATTTTTAGTGGCAGAATGAAGAGAAAAATAGACTATGAAAGACAAACACAACTAAAGAAAGCATAGGTGACTCATTCATAAGCCAGGCAAGCAAGAAAGTCAATGGAGTCAACTTGTTTTAGTCAGCGCACTATTGCTGCAAAGAGACCTCATGACCATAGCAACTCTTATAAAGGAAAGCATTTAATTGGAGGCTTGCTTGCAGTTTCAGAGGTTTATTCCATTATTCATATGGTGCTGTACAGACAGTCATGGTGCTGGAGAAGGAGCTGAGAGTTCTACATCTGGTTCCACAGGCAAGAGGAAGAGAAAGAAATACTGGGGCTGGCTTGGGCTTCTGCAATCCCAAAGCCAGTGACACACTTCCTGCAACAAGGGCACACCTACCCAACAAGGGCACACCTACCCAAAAAGGCCACACCTTCCCAACAAGGGCACACCTACCCAACAAGGGCATACCTACCCAACAAGGCTACACCTACCCAACAAGGCCACACCTACCCAACAAGGCCACACCTACCCAACAAGGGCACACCTACCCAACAAGGCCACACTTACCCAAGAAGGCTACACCTACCCAACAAGGCCACACCTACCCAACAAGGCCACACCTACCCAACAAGGCCACATCTCCTAACCCTGTCAAGTACTACTCTCTTGTGACTAAACATTCAAATATATGTGTTGTGAAATAACCTTTTTGAACACTGTGAAGATATGTCACTTTCTGATTGGTTTACTAAAGAGCTGAATGGCTAATAGCTAAGCAGGAGGGGACAGGCAAGACTTCCAGAGAGATACAGAGAGAGGAACTCAGGGAAAGAATCTAGAGTGAGGGACTCGCCAGACAGACATGGAGGAAGTGGGATGTACTGCACTGAGGAGAGGTAACAAGTCACATGGCAGAACATAGTTAATATAGGTTAATTTAAGTTTTCAGAGCTAGTTGGGAACAAGCCTAAGCTAAGGCCAAGATTTCATATTAATAAGAAGTCTCATGTCATTATTTGGGAGGTGGCCATCCAAAGGAAGTCCGACTACATATATATATGAGCCTGTGAGGGTCATTCTTATTCAACCACCACACCTTATTAAAAACCTTTCTGATAGGCATCATGCTTCATGTGTTTAATCCCAGTATTCAGGAAGCAGAGGCAGGCAGATCTCAGTGAGTGTGAGGTCAGCCTGATCTACAAAGTGAGTTTCAGACTAGCCAGGGTGACACCCTGAGACCTCTCAAAAACAAAAACAAGTATACTTATTTCTTCATTAACACAATTTTGTACCCAGAAAGGCAACCTTTTTAAATGAAAGAGGTACATTTTTCTTATGCAAAATCCCAAGCAAATTAACTATCAGTGGTCTTGCAGGGTAAGACAGAAGGACGTCATCCAGGCAGGAGGACCAGTGCTAGGCAGAGATGCATGTCTCCACAGAGAGAGTCAACAGTCGAGGGAAAGGGGGTGGATGGAGGTTTGGGAACGGCACTTTAGTGCTCTGCTTATATGTAACATTAAGGAGCGACAATGGATAGGATAGAACTGGGAACACACCTTTGCGAGGTGCTCATTCTACATATGTAGTGACTGACCTCTATTTGAAGGTAAACATTGATTTATTAAAATGCAATTTTAAAATCTAAGAGAGTTGCTAAAAGCAAAGGAAAAATAGAACAGATTATAAATAATGTAAATATAGACACCACTACCTTGGAGTGATGTCTATACCCTCATGGGCCCTGCAACATTATTCACAATGGCTAAGACAAAGACACATCCTAATGTGCACTGACAGATGATAAAGAAACTGTAATGTGTACATGCAATGGAACATGGCTCAGCTCTAAAAGAAGGAAAGGCGATCACTTTCATAACACAGATGGGCCATTCACTGATGCTCATACATCATGAGCTTTTGAAGACATTTCAGATCTCAGCCATGAGATACAACATGAGGGTGCCATTGTACTTCATCATACTAATATCCTCCAACATTGAACCTTGCACATCTTTAGTACAAATAATAATGACTCTCTGATTTTACATCAGGAGAGCAGCAGGAGGACCTCGGAGGCCTTGCATGTGACTTGAAGTACATGGCAGTTCATGAGCACAAACTTACCTCTAGGCTCACCATGCAATATGCACCAACCAGTGACAATTTTCTGTATTTCAACCATACCTCAAGGAAATGATCTTAATAGTCAATGTTGAAGGACCTGGAGAGATGACTCAGCAGTTAAGAGCACTTTCTGCTATTCCAGAGGACCTGGGTTCTGTTCCCAGCACCCACACGGCAGCTCACGCTCATCTGCAACAAGAGTTCCAGGGGACCAGACGTCCTCTTCTGGGCTCTGCAGATGCTGCAAGCACATGGTAGATGGAGTTGCACGCTGGCCAAATGCTCACACACAAAAATACAAATAAGTGGTTTCAGAAGGCAATATTGAAGATCAAATGATACGATAAAATATTTAATTATTCCCACAAAGACTGAAGAGGACAAATTTAAACACAGAACTAAATGAACATAGTGAACAAGTTCACAGGTTTTAACCTAACTGACTAAATAATAATGTTAAGCGTGAACGGGTTCAATGCTTCAATGGAAGTACAGAGTTGGACAAAATGCAAAACCAGAAACTCACTCTGAGTATCAAAAAGTCTTTACATAAATCAGAAAAAAAAGATACACACTTGACCCTGTGGGCAGGGCTGCGGGTGAGCTGGCCCTGAGGGTGTGAGAGCAGGAGAGCTAACCCTGCTCCCTGCCTTCTCTGCCATGTGGTGGCATGGGTGAGGGAAAGCTGCCATCCCCCACCCCATCTCTTGTCACATGTCCCCAGGGTCATGAGAATGTAAGAGCTGGCCAGACCCCTCTCTGGGTGCAGCACACAGGAGCACGGACCCTGCACCTCCCCTGGGCAGTCCACTAGAGCTGACCCTTTTGGCAGGGGCACAGGTGAGCCACCCCTAAGGGCATAAAAGCAAGAGAGCTGACCCTGCCATCCACTTGCCTGCCATGTGGTAGCATGGGTGAGGGAAATATGCCCCCCTCTCCTAGCCCCTGGCCACCTGCAGCAGGTGGGAGAGCTGACCCTGCCCTTCACCAACTGCAACACTCAGGAGAGTGGGCCCTGCACCTTGTCTAGGCAAAACAGTAGAGCCGGCCCTGGTAGTGTGGGGGAGCCTGCCCTAAGGGCATAAGATCAATAGAACTGGCCCCACTCCTTGCTGCCTGCCACAGTGGGTGAGCTAGCCAGGGCAATGCTGGAGAGCTCACCCTGATGGAGTTGTTGAGCTATTACCCAGACTCAGACCCAGGGCTATAAGTTAGCCCACCTCAACATCCACTTCATCTATGAACTGCTGGAGCAGGTGAAAGGTCTGGACCTACAGATCCAAAGCTGTAGGATCTCCATGACACATGCCAACAAGATATCCAAGAGGAGTCCCAGTGAAGGCCCAGTATTGAGGATGAAGAAGAAGCCAGAAGCCTTGATCCAGACCAATAACTCATTGCAATGAACCAAATAAAGATACATGGACAAGAAAAAAAGATACAAATTGAAAAAGCCATAACTAGAACATATCTAGAGTATCCATAATCATATTTTTAAAGTACATGCTGGGCTGGAGAGAAGGCTCAGCAGTTCAGAGAAGGGATTGCCCTTGCAAAGGACCCAAATTCGATGCTAGCACCATGTCAGGTAGGTCACAACCTCAACTCCAGGTGGTCTAATGCCTATGATTTCCTTGGGTAAAAAAAATCTCCTAGGGTCATAGACCCTTCTGGCTCCACTCAGCAACACAGTTACAAGAGTCCTTGTTTTCTTTTGTACATCTTTTGAGGTTTTCATACATGAACACTACATTTATATCATTTCCACCTCACCTTTCAACTCCTCCCTGCCCCCTCCACTCCCTCTCATTCTGGACTGCTTCTGCATGATTACTGTTTCGTATGTACATAAACACATGCGGTATGGAAAGGCAACCTGCGGAGTCCATGCTCATTGCATGCCATTAGGGCTGTCTACTTGGAACAAGAGGTCATCCCTAGGGAAGACTGATTCTCTCCCCCTCCCCTTAACTGCCTGTAGTTCTTCATCTAGAGGTGCAGCCTTGCAAGATCTCCCCCATCCAAGTTGGCATATCAACCGGTGTTTTCAAGGTGCGGGTCTTATTTAGGAGACCATATTGTTGAGAGTTCATGGGGGCCCCTTTCTTTGTCATATATAGATGACACCATGTTGCATTAAACTTCCTGGTCCTCTGGCTATTACAATCCTTCCACCCCCTCTTCCATGACCTTTCCTGAGCCTTGGGTGTAGGAGTGCTCAACCCCAATTGGTACACCTACCACACAACCCCCTGCCCGAGCAAGACATGCACAGAACCAAAGCAATGCTGGAGATGGGCAGAAGGGCACATAAGCCCCTACCTCTAGCTGAGAAGCTATTGTTAGTTGATGGCCACTAGGGGAGGGAGAGTTGCTTTTCTTTAGGGGTGACCACTGGTAGTAGTTACACATGCCTTAGTGGATGAACCCACCCCCATGAGAATTTGGGCAGCACTAATTGAACACAGTGGGTTATTCTAAAAAAGAAAGAAAAACAATAGAATTTGGGAGGGAGATGTGTTGGGGACTAGAAGAAGTCAGAGGGAGGGAATTAAGGATAGATATGATCAAGATACAGCGATTGGATTCATGTGTGGAATTTTCAAAGAATAAATTAAAACGTATTACCTCTAAGATGTAGAAGTTATCAGGAATGAGAAAACCAGAGCAACGAATTCTATCGCTTGCAAATCTGAAATTAAAGCAACAGGAAGCAAACAGAAGAGAACCAATAGCTGAAGTGTGGCAGTCCATCGTCCTTCAGAAGAAGGGTCTGTCCCTACCAACCAAGCCAGCCAGGTCACCGATGGCCTCAGGCAAGCCTTTTAGAGTTGCAGTTCACAAAAAATGTCCTGAAGGAACAAAGCAGGGAAAAGAGCCAAGAACACCTTCAGATCTAATGAATTCACAGGAGTCCCCTTTCCATGTGCTAAGCCGGCGGTTACAGGCCAGCACTGCAGACCTTGAGCCAACATCACCAACTCTTTCCCCTTCGGCAAAGTGAGGGTGCTATTTCAGCTGTTTTAAGCAGCTTATCATGATTGTGTGAATGTCTGGCCTCGAGACTTTGGATCCCTTTAATAACATTTAATGCTACCATCATGTAATTGGATCCGTTTTGTCAGTGTAGTGGGGATATCAGTGAACTGTAACTCTTTCCCTGTCTTCTGGCTTTCATAGCCTCTGGTTCCAGGATCCAGCACACCAGGAACCCAAAACAGGGAAATATCCCAAGCCATGCCGCCCTCCCAGGCCCTGCTCAGAGCGCACAGGACTTCTGCAGGGTCTCAGCCTTGACCTCCCTGTTTTGTAGAGTCTCAATGTGTGCGCAGGGCAGTCTGGGAAATGCAATCGTATCAGGAGATGGTACTTCTTACACAGGTTACTCCCTTGACATTAAGTGCCTGGCACCTTGCCACCCAGCCAGTAAGTAGCCCCATTGTTATTGAAACCACGTGTTCATTAGCAAGTTTGGCTCCAACTCAGACTCCACTGTCCGAAGTTGGTTGTGTTCCATTCTCGTCCAGACAACGGGGCAGTGTAGGACAGTTTGGGCATGGGAACAAACAGTCTTGTTTGATGAAATTTGAGTCTTCCACTGCTAGAAACATGATCCAGCTTCTATCTTGACATATGTCTACACGGATGTTTCAGAGAGAGACATGTTTTGAAAGAAAATACCATTCTTTCAGTGCTATCTCTGCAAAAATTGTACTTCACTCTTTCCACGGCTTTACAGGAATAGCCAGAGTCCCTGTTTCTTGCTGAGCTAATCACTTCGTCCTTGGAGATCCATGCAGAAGTGTTTCACTTAGCATAAAGAAGTGACTCCGGATGGTTGCTTTCAATTAAGAAAGCCTGAGAGAGTTCTGAGAACTGGGCTCACTAGCTCTCCTCTTTAAAAGAAAGGAGGAAGGGTAAGCAGACCTGAGCGGTGGGAAGGGGAAGGAAAGAGAGAAAAGAAAAGGAGTACAGGAGACATCGAATGAACCCATCAGTTTCTCAGTCTTCTAGAAATGTTTACACCGCGCACGCTGAATCTCTCGTTCTAGTCTGGCAGAAAGGTACACAAGAACCCTAAACACCTTCCCTAATTATTACTTCTGCTCATGTGTGTGTGTCTCACATACAGGTCAAACAGCTTAGGCTTTCTTGTGTTCTTTCATGGGAAAGCAAAGCCACTTTTTGCCTGTGTACCCCACATAGCTGCCAAAATATGTATTTAACTCTATTTGTGGCATCTTTTCACAGTAGAATTCCTTATAGTTCACATGTGTTTAAATCCCGTCCTTTTCATAGGGCATGATAAACAAGTGGAATTTTGTACATTTAGAAAGCTACACTGTAGTAAACGGCTTAAGTATCTTTGTGTTTGTTGCTGGAGATAGAGACCTTGAAGATCAGATTTTACCCTGTAGGTTCCGTGAGATATTATAATACCTCCATGGAGAGACAGTCCTGTTAAAATATTTTTTTCAGAAATTTGAAGATGACCTAACCTCACCCTGAAGCAGCCATTTTACAGCCCCAAAGAAACAGGACTCTCAGATCAGGATAAAAGTACCAGCCGATAAACTACACAGAGGAGCAGAGCAGCCTACCCGTGATGATGTGTGCTCCTTGGGAAGACGGGGCCTAGCCAGCACTTTCTTACCCCAACAAAGAATAAGGAAAGGAGCTGTGAAAGGAATTAAACACTAATTTTTCTTGCTGAGACCATTAACCACATGGGAAAGGCCACGCCAGTTTCCACAAGCACACACCTTTCAGGAGTTCAGTTCGTTTCTCTCTCGACTGGTATTGAAGGGTGAAGTCCTTCTGGGACAGTCAGTCTTCAGTATTCCCATAACTCTGTGCTGATCACTGTCCCAGGGCTGGGAGGAAACCCGGACCTGCTGCACTGGTGTCCTGCCTCCACGCTCTGGAGCTTCCCTGTGCTTTGAGCATTGGCAGAGCAGACAAATGTTCTGGGGATTCCATCCTGGGTTTTTTTTGTCATAAAAATTCAGTTCAAACTCAAAACAAAGGAAAATCTGACAACAGAAAAAAGAGTCTCCTTTCTCCAGGCAAGCAAGGGTTAACTCTGGTATCTAGTGTGCTAAATGTGTTCACTTATGCATGTGCTTGCATGTCCAGTTGGAACCACTGTGCCCATGCTCTTTGTCCATATGACCTTTTGCAGGAAGCAAAGAAAGACATGCATTGTTTTCTTCTACTGAGTGCGTTTAAAAACACTGTTCCCCTAACAACTGAAAAGGCCAGTCAGAAAGGGAATGACAAAGACAAAGACGAAGTATTCTCCCCCAGGAAGGGCTATGCATAAAGTCAGCCAAAAGAGAGCAACTGCCTTAGAAAATGTACCCACGCGTGTGAGCTTGCCATGGGGTGAGGGGTTAGCCCCCAGACATCTTCTCACACATGTTTCCTAAGCTAGGGCATTGTTCCTTTCAAACAGAAGTGGGTCAATAAGACCATCGTGTGTGTGAGTCTATGGTGAATTGGGGAAGAGAGAGATTGTCTTCCTGCTGCTATAGCATAAATACCTAACACAATCAACTTACCAAAGAGAGAAAGGACATTTGGGCTCATGGTTATGGAGGTTGCGATTCTGGTTAATTGGCCTTGATGCTGTTGGGTCTGTAGCAGGGCAGCATGTCACAGTGGGGAGCATGTGGCAGAGTTTATAAAAGCTAGGTGATTGATGGTGTTTGGACTGAAGTCTGACTCACAGTAGGTCCAGTGGGTCCTTGAACTCTTTCTGTGATTATTTTCCCTTTACCAGAATGTATAATTTGGGTAGATACACTTAGAAGTTGGCAGGATTCTCACATTGGTTCCCTGACCTATGGAGTGAGGGATATTATGGCTGGAAAAGCTAAATTGATGCCTTTGGGTTTGCCTCTGCCAGGAAAAATAGTAAACTAAAATAATTTTCCATCCCCAGAGGGATCATAGAAATCAGTGCCACCATCGAGGACTTGAAAGATGCAGGGGTGGTGGTTCCCATCACATCTACCTCTAACTCTCCTCTCTGGCCAGTGTAGAAGACAGATGCGGGGAGAATGAGAGTAGCTACTGAAAACTTAACCAGTGACTCCAACTGCAGCTGCTGTACCAGATGTGGTATCCTTACTTGAGAGAATTACACATCTTCTGGTACATGGTATGTAGCTACTGCTGATACAATGACTTTTTCTTGGTACCTGGCCATAAGGACCACCAGAAGCAATTTGCTTCCAGTTGCCAAGGCCAGCAGTATACCCTTACAGTTTCACTTCAAGAATATATTAACTCTCCAGGCCTGTGTCATAATTTAGTTCAAAGGAATCTTGATTGTATGTCTCTTACACAGAATATCACATTGGTACACTATATTGATGACATTATGCTGATTAGATCAAGTGAGTAGGAGGTAGCAACCAATTTGACTTGTTGGTAACATACATGCACATCAGAGAATCAGAAATAAATTCAACCAAATTCAAGGGACTCAATGAAATTTTTAGAAGTCCAAGAATGGGGAGCCTACAGATATATTCCTTCAAAGGTGAAGGATAAATTATTGCACCTATCCCAGTCACTCCAAGAAAAAGCATAATGCTTAGTGGGGTGATGGAGGAGGGTCATCTGTCTATGTGTTACTTTCATTGGTTAACAAAG
>LOJH01015996.1:0-23104 GCA_001685095.1 Ellobius talpinus | reverse complement strand
TAGGCCTGGATGGAGGGGGGAGGGCCTTGGACTTCCCACAGGGTAGGGTACCCTACCCTCTCTTAAGACTGGAGGGGGAGGAAGGAGGGGGAGTGGGGGAGCAGGAGGGGAATGGGAGGAGGTGAGGAAATGGAAATTTTTGAATGGAAAAATAATAAAAAAAACTTTGTACATCTAACACCAAAGTAACAGCAATTTCCCTTTAGAGGTGAGAGAATAATTTCTGTTTTTAATCTGTATATCTAACTTTCAGAGCCATGGATCTCTAATATTCCAATATACATTTTTCAGACGACAATGTTTTAAAATAAATTTTGCCTTCATCTGGGATAACATTTACTTAATAAAAGGTTTCACATGTGTTAAAGGAATTTAAATAATCATGAACTCAGTTACCCAAATTCACCTACCTACTTAGTGTATACTTGCCTTGTGTTCTCAAAGAAATTTTGGCTTATTATCCCATATTGCCTTTTGTTCCTAACACTCATATATACTGGAAATCCCCAGCATTATCATTGCTTTCCTTTTCTTCATTTAAATTCATGCTTAACTGTAACTGTGTTAAATTGATTAGCAAAACATGTCAAATAGGCTTTTCTCTTCTTTCGGGTGCAGTGTTAGGATCAAGCCAAGTATTAGATCACTGAGTTCTACCCCCAACCCTGTAAAGGAACTTTTGTTACAATTCTTTTATAGTAAAATACTCTCCCAACTTTTACATGTAATAAATATATTCAAAACACTAATAAACGAAAAAAAGAAAATGTAACCACCTATAGTCTCATTACTACCAAAGCATTCTTCCTCAGACATATATCAGTCAATGTTCACAACTATTTCCTCATTTTTGCTGCAATAAATTGATGCAATGAACATTCATACTTTGTGTGTGTGTGTGTGTGTGTGTGTGTGTAGGCGAGGAAACATTCATGCTCACACCATGACCAAAAGCAACTTAAGAAATGGGTTCATTTCATCTTACAGCTTATTGTCCACCATGAAGGGAAATCAGGGGAGAAATGCAGAGTGGGAATCTGGGGACATAAACTAAAACAGAAGCCATGGAAGAATGCTGCTTACCAGCTTGCTCCTCCTGGCTTTCTTCATTTGCTTTCTTATATACCCTAAGGTTCTGCCCAGGGACAGTACCACCTACAGTGGACAGAGCCTGCTCATATCAATTATCAACCAAGAAAATGCTCCCAAAGGTTTGCTTAAAGGGAACATTTACTCAGCTGAGGTTCCATTTTCTCAGATGACTAATCTGTGTCAAGTTGATGAAAACCCAAACACACAGACGTTTTACTCTGTTATCACCTTATTTCTTGAGACAGAATCTCTCCCTGAACCTAGAGCTTGTCTTTCAGCTAGACTGGCTGGATGGTAAACAAGTGCTTGCATCATCCTATTGCTGGTCTACCGCTTCTCACACTGAGATTATACACGCGTGCGATTGTCTGCCTTTTACATGGATGCAGGGCATCCAAACTAAGGTCCTCATGCATGTATAGAAAACATTTACCCAATGTAGCCATCTCACCAGCCTGTACACTCATTATTACTCATCTGGTTAATCTTTGAGATATTCTTAAACTAAATCACAAAAATGTGCTTAGAGTAGCTAGCCTGTAATCCCAGCACTCAGGAAACTGGGGCAGTATGACTGAATTCAGGGCCAGCATACCAAGATCCTTGTCTTTTCTTAGAACAGCAACTACAGTAGTCTTTCTAAAAGCAAAGCAAATATTAACATTCCTACTCAGTCCCTCAGAAATTTCTGGATTCCTTCAGGTAAACAAAAAGACAAGGGCACCTGGATATGGTGGTTCTGAGTTTAAATGTCAACGGCCACCATGGGTTATATGTTTGAATACTGGTTGCAAGTTGGTGGAACTGATTGTGAAGGATTAGGAGGTGTGATCTTGTTGAAGGAGGTGTGTCACTGGGTTCAAGTTTTGAGGTTTCAAAAGACTTGTGCCACTGCCGTGTGTCCTTTCTGCCTCCTTCTGCCAATCAAGATGAGAGCTCTCAGCTGTTCCTGCCACCATGCCTTTTTTCCGCCATCATGAACTCTAACCTTCTGAAACTAAAAGCAAACCCAATTAAACACTTTCTTCTATAATTGCCTTGGTCATGGTGTTTGTCACAGAAACAGGAAAGTAATGGCCAGTAGCAATGCCAAAGTCCCAGCCTGAGCAATATAGCAAGACATTTCCCTCCTCACCAAATGTCTTCGCAATGATGTATAAACAGTTCCCTTCTATCGTTCTGTGTCTTGTGCATGTCACTCTAGCCACAAGTTAAAGTCATACATACAGAACGTTGATGACACTCATTTCTTTCAGGGTGATTTTCCAATGTGACCTCCAGTTCCCTTTCAATTACCTTGCTTACTCTTGTCTTCAAAGTTCTTATGTAAAACAAGTCATCAGTGTTTTAAACACATCACCAGTAAGGAATGTGATCAAAACTGAACTTTGAGATGTATGCTAGTCATCTTAAACTGATCCTAAATCAAAACATGAAGTCTCTGAGCTTGGACTTTACTACTTACTTAATAAGAAAGTATCAAATCAAGTTGTTATGCCTATTCTAAGTTACTGTTGCATTCTCTGAGCTTAAACAGTCTTCCCTCCCTTCTCACAAATGCACAAAGTACATTTTTATGCTCTATTTTTTATTTCATGGAAACCTTTCAATATACCTGTAAGAAGAGTTAAGTCCCCCCCCTTTAGTAAGTTAAAGGAAAATAGCACAACAAAGGGGTGGTTGCCGGACAGCTGAAAAAATCTTATCTTGATCTGCAAATATGAGACAGATTAGGCATAAAAACCAAGCATAGTTCCTTGTAAAAAATAATTTATGCACAATTCTATTCTTCTTCCACATATTAAGAGGTTTGTTCTGATGATACCTTCTGCAAATTTAGTATATAGGTCTGCTTTGTGGTCATCTGGTAACTAATAACACTCTATTACTACCTCATATAAAATGGAGTAAGAAGAATTTCATCCTGTTATTCCAGTTTACCTGTTAAACACTGATCTTCTCTTAACTGTTCAATGCAACATCCAAGCAATTTTACAAATGCCCGGAACATGTTAGGCAACCAAAAAAAAAAAAATCTGTTGAATGATGGAAACCTGAAAATGCTAACAAAATATAGGAAAAAAAGCCTGAGTCATAGTTATAAATGTCTATGAAAGAAATTTTTAGAAAGAAAATATTAATTTGCTGTCAACGGTTCATAATACACTTTTTACTTTGAATACCCACTATTAATTGACATTATTCATAATCTTTTTTTCAGGACATTTCACCTTTTTTTCTTTTTTGGTTTTTCGAGAGAGAGAGCTTCTCTGTAGCTTTGGAGCCTGTCCTGAATTAGCTCTTGTAGACCAGGCTGCTCTAGAACTCACAGAGATCCGTCTGCCTCTCCCTCGTGTGCCACCACTGCCCAGCCATTTCACATTTTTTACTTATGAATAAGTCACTCAACTCCTAAAATCTGTTAGTGGGGCTGGAGAGATGGTTTTGCAATTAAGAGCACTGGCAGCTCTTCTAGAGGACCTGGGTTCAATTCCCAGGACCCACATGGTTGCTCACAACTGTCTGTAACTCCAGTTCCCTGGGATCTGACATCCTCATGCCAATGCACATAAAATAAATTTAAATTATTTTTTAAAATGTCAGTTACACATACTGCAACTCTTCACAACTTCATAACTCACTTCTGTTAACATATGATCCACTCTTTTCTAACCAATCTTATTTTTAAAAGAACACATTAACCCCAAAACTGCACCTATTTCCCCTCAAACTTTTATTTCCTAAAAGAAATGTTTTATTTGTATAGTCGAATCTATTAATTTTTCCTTCTCTTTCAATTTCTAGCTTTGATGTATTTAGAAAATATATTTCCATGCACCATTTTTAATTGTTCAACAGCAACATAACATAAATGACGATTGCGTGGAAGTTAAAAGACAACTTGGAATGGAATCAGTCCTTTCCTTCTACCACATGGGTTCTGAACTTAGGTTGTTGGGCTTTATAGTAAGCAACTACACAGTGAGCCATCTCACTGCCAACCTATGTACAATTTAGTCTAACTCTAGACTCTACTGTCTGTTCACACAGTGAGTAAATAAAAAAATCATATAGAAACAACTTATAAAATAGAAAAAGGCAGGACAGGTTTACCAATTAAACTGTCTAGTCAAATGCTTACTTGCAATGCCAAATGCACACCCAATCTCCAAAGTTAAGACCTGTTCTATCTGGATTTTCATCTTCAGTTTGCTTTCTTGAGTTAGTATTACACCAGAGCTGCAGACAGCTGGAACCAGTTAAAAGACGATTACCTAAAGAAATATGCAGATGTATTATTCACCATTTATTATTGTAGGTAGTTAACACTGAGTTAAGATACATACTCAAGAATCTTATAATACTATAGCATATAACAGTTTCTAAAAAGAACTATTTCCAGTTGGTTAGAAGGTTCAGTGGGTAAAAGCATTTACTTCTAAGTCTGATGACTTGAGTTCTAGTCCCAGAACTCTCATGATGGAAGGATAGAACCAACTCCTGCGAATTTTCCGCTGACCCCATATATGAACCACAGCATATACATGCCCATGCATATATATATACACATAATAATGTAATTTTAATATGTGTGTGTGTGTAAAAACAAAAGAATATTATTTTTTTAAAAGACTGGACCTGTTAACATCCTGCTCTGGAAGGAAATGATCCCATGAATCCTATCCTTTACTTGAGGATTATTAACAGACAATGATAACTGGGGGAGGACCAATGAGCACCCACTCCTCCCTGGTTATCTACAGGTTATCAGTTCAGAGAGAGAAAAGACATTTTACTGTGTTACAGCCATTGGTAGGGAGGCCATACTCTTGGAAATGATCCCTCACTCAGAATCCTATAATAAATCCTAACAAAATGCAATGAGAGAGAAAGGAGGGAGGGGGAAAAAGGAAACAAAGAAAATAAAAAGTCCAGCAAAAGCACAAACTTAGGTCAGAAATTCATAAATCCATGTGTCTACATCATTTAATTAGCCATCCAAATTGGATCTAGTTGCGTAGTCCTCGAATTTCAATTTTCTTATCTGTAAATTCAGAGCTTTCTAGAGTTATAAGGATCAGCTATGACTTTACAAAGTCTGTAGCTAGGCCCCCATGCAATATGCCTTTTCCACACCTTTCAACAAGAATGGAATCTGTATCTCTTATTTCTTGACTACCTAGACTCCTACCTTGTTTTGAACAGGGAATGAAACAGGAAAATCCCCTAGATAAGGGAGGCTTTAAGAGTATTTGTAGTTTAAACTTTCAATTTGAAAACTTAATCACCATGTAAAAACGAAAAGGCCACATGAGAGAGACAGGTGACATGGAAAACTAGAGAACTAGCCAAAGGGCCACACATGTGAACAAAGTCTTTCTTGAATCCTTTACAAGTAAGGTACTGTTGTTTGGTATTTGCTCTTGTTCTGACAAATAAAGCTTGCCTGGAAATCAGAGGTCAGAGCTAGTCATTAGTTAACCCTAATGAGAGCTGGGCCATGCTGGCACACGCCTTTAATCCCAGCAGTTATGGCTCACACCTTCAATCCCAGCAGTTATGGCTCACACCTTCAATCCCAGCACTCGGGAGGTGGAGACAGGAAGTGATAAGGTGGGGGTGGAGATAGCACCTTTTTGAACTGTGGAAACAAGGGAGGAAAGAAGCAACTGGGGCTGCTCCCAGTTCTCTGATCTTCCAGCCCAATATCTGACTTTAATTAGATTCACATTTCAAGGTACTTCAGGTAATCCACAGATTAGAGACAAGGCATTCCCACAAAACTCTGTAGCAATTCCAAACCACAGAACAAAAGTAGGAAAACGATTGCTGCTTTAAGCAAAAGGGCACAATTTGCTTTATTTACTTTTGCATTTACCACAGTCTGACAGATGAAATACATAATAATAATAAAAACAAACTAGTTCAGTGATATTTGTTCTAACTAATCTTAAATTCCTTACCTGTGGGATCCCAAGTTATATTATGTGCTATTGAGTCCAGAAAAAATTGGCCACTTTTCTGCCACTGACTATAAAGTTCCTAAAATAAGAAAAAAGTCAGTTAATTAATTGTGATTAGCATCTTTTATATCAAATGAACATGTTCTCATTTGGTGTGCTCATAAATAATTCAGTCAAGGGAAATAGAAATTGCATCAGTGATTCTCAATCTGTAGGTCAAGACCCCTTTGGGGGGCATATATCAGATATCCTACATATCAGATATTTACATTATGATTCTTAATAGTAGCAAAACTACAGTTAAGTAGTACTGAAAATAATTTTATGGTTGGGGGTCAGCACAACACGAGGAACTGTGTTAAAGGGTCGCAGCATTAGGAAGGCTGAGAACCATTGAATTAGATGATAAAGAAGACTCTTATAAAAAAAGACTATTAACAGACTACAAATTGCTGGGATCGGAAAGTCTATCCTGCGTATAAATAACCAATAAGCATAAATCTTATCTAACCTCATGTCAAACGTTGTTTACAATATGTGTATTTTATTATACTAAAGTTTGAAGTATAATTTAGAATGTATGTCCATGGGTCAAATAATTTAAATATTCTTCTCTTAATATTTCATCTCTATCTGAAATACATTACTTCCCTAATGTAAGACTTTCTCATTCTTTCAAACATCTTTTATTTGAATCTACAAACAGTTAAAAATAAAAAAAAGTGGAGCTGTAGAGGTGGCTCAACGGTTAAGAGCAGTGGCTACTTTTCCAGAGAGACTGAGTTCAATTCCCAGCACCCACATGGCAACTCACAACTGCCTGTCCTCCAGTTTCTGGGGGATCTGACACCTTCACACCAATGCACATGAAATAAAGTTAAAAGAAATTTAAAAAATTACATGTGGCACTACTATATATACAAATGAAAACCATGGGTACCCTTAGTACTAGTATATAACCCAACAATTTCTATTGTAGTTCATTTTAAGTTCAAACTGTGACCTATTAAGTTAACCCATAAATACTATCTTACTGCAATGGTCCTCAGACTTCCACACAGCAAAGAATACTCTATGATATTTATTAAAATTTCAAGTTTCCAAATACATACCCAAAAATTCAAGTTCAAAAAATGCACTTTGAAGCACAAGTATATGGACTTTAAACCAATACCTAAGGTGATTTTGATACCACATGTGGACTACAGAATACCCTTTTAGGAATGCCAGAATAGCTCTCAAGCACAATGAATATCAGTCCTCAATAGAACTAGACACACAGATGGATCAATTGTATATACCCACAGTTTTGGACAGCGCTAAGCTACGAGCTGAACATAAGAACTAACTAATAGCCAGACAGTGATGGCTCACGCCTTTAATCCCAGCGCTCAAGAGGCAGAGGCAAGCGGATCTCTTTGAGTTCGAGGCCAACCTGGTCCACAGAGTGAGTTCCAGGACAGGCTCCAAAGCTACAGAGAAACTGTCTCGAAAAACAAAACAAAACAAAAAAATAACTTACTAATAATTCATTAAGAATATTAATAATTTTATTACTGCTATTCGCAGTGTTTAGGATTGAGCTTACAGCTTTGTATACGCTAGGCAAGCACTCTATCCCTGAGCTACATCCCCAGCACCAACAGTAATCCAAAAGTATACCTCTCATAAAGAACCACCATTTCAAAAGAATATTCCAGAATGCATAAGAAAAATGAAAGTATCTTTTGTATAAGGATCTAAGGAGTGCTTGAAACTAGATTTCGGTATTACAGATTTTGTCCAACTCTGTCTCTTCCAGTTTTACCCTTCAAAGGGAAATACTGTGTAACAGCCTGATCTTACTGAGTATTTTACACTATTATATTTATCAAGAATGCTCATTTTGATTAAAAAGAAAAAACACAATTATATAATTATATATATTGTAATAATATATATTATAATAATCTATTATTATAAAAAAAAGGCATTTTAACAAAACTAATTTCCAAACTATTTTCTCCATTCAACAGATAGTTGTTGAGTTAGGAAAACTGTGTTCCTTGTGTGGAACATTTGTGTACACTGTAAAGATGTGTCTCTGCCAAAACACCTGTCAATCACTTAATACAGAGGTAAGGCCCTCTAATACTGGGTTAACTAGATAACCTAAAGACACTAACAAAAATCAGAATTTTGGAAACTTTTGTTGAAAATGAATGCTGGTGAGTGCCCAGCATAGTGGCACATGCCTGTAAAACCAGCACTTGGGAGGCTGTGGCAGGACAATTAAGGGTTCAAGGCTAACCTGAACTCATGGTGAATTCCAGACTTGTCTTGGGCTACAGGGCAAGATTCTGTATCAAAAAGAAGGGAAAAGAGTGGGAGGTGGGGGGGTAATTTGTAAGATACTCCTGATTCAGGTAAAAATGACCCCCAAATCATCAGAAGCTATATAAGAGTATTCCTATCATTAAAACACTATTTAATTCGTTATATTTCTGAACTTTAATATATCATCCTATTAAGAATGAATAAATGTCAATTAATTTCTGAGTTGAGCAGAGAGGGTTATAGGCAAAAGCAAAAGAAACAGAAAGCAATCCTACAACTTCTAATCCTAATCTCACTTCACTATGCTGATGCTTTCCTGTGGCTTAGGAATCAGTGGTTTAAAATTTATGGTGACTACACAGACATGCAAAAGAATGTGGCCTATTATATTTATCAACTATTAGTTAAGAAACTTTCTAATTTCTTATATATTTTCCTTATAAAGAACATCTTTGATCTGATAGCAACTATATTACATGATATAATAAAAGCAAAAAACAAAGTCCTAGAAATGTCTTAATACTAAAAGCAAATCATGTAACTGTAAGAACAATACACACAAAAAGGCAGAAAACTGCTCAAATGTGCTCTATAAACCAAGAATAAAGTGCCACTTATGGCTAAACAACAGTATCTCATAGTAGCAATAAAGTAACTTCTAAACTTTAAGTTATCAGTTCATTGCTTATTATGAAATAAAAATGTCAGAAGGAAAACAAAGCACTTTAAGAGATCTGGTTGGCACAATTTAGTATAATTCAATTCCAATAAGAAATTTAATTATATTTTAGTATGAACATTGAACTTAAACATTTATCTTCAATTATAGTCAACTACTTATACTAGTTTTCTGAGTCCCTCTTTTTTATACTAAACATATTTCAATTCAAAAAAGAAAAATAACAAACTACTAACCAAATTTCTCCCTTTTGTCGGAAGACTGACTGGTTCAAAAACAGAGATGACATTTCCATAGGATGCTGCAATCTTTTAAAAAGAAAGATAATTATAAATAGATTAACATACTTATGGAACAAAAGAGTAAATGAAATAACTATTATGGCTACATTTTTAAATATACAAATACATGATTTCATCCAACAGTACTTGAGAATATACGGGATTAGAATCCCAGCATGGCTACCTTCTGTGTATATTTTCAGAGATTTCTCTATATGTATTTACAATACATATAACACTATTTTTCTAACAGTCCTACGTTAAGAAATGAACATGCATAAAACACTTATTATGTAATAAACAATAATATGAGCTATAATGTCAATTATTTTCCTCACAAAAGAAAGCATGTAACTATAACCTTTGGTAAACATGAAATCTGACCTGATTTTAAAATGAGTTTTAAGGTTATCTATCATTGGAGTTCATAGTTCACCCAAAAAATAATTTAACTTAAAAAAAATTAAACTTAAGGGCTGGAGAGATGGCTCTGGGGTTAAGAGCACTGGCTGCTCTTCCAAAGGACCCAGGTTTAATTCCCAGCATGCACATGGCAGTTCACAACTGTCCACAACTCCAGCTCCAGAGGATGTGACAACACCTTCACACAGACACACAGACATACATGCAGACAATATACCAATGTACATAAAAATAAATAAAGCTAAAAGAATTAAACATAATATCTATTCTTTGTCAATTCCCTAAACTTTTTTTTTAAACATTTTATGTTTTTTAAATTTCTTCATTTTTTGGCAGAAATACATAATCTGAAGCCAGGGCTCTGCTCATGTACCCTAGAACCATGCAACATGCTTAATTCTTTCTTGAATTTAATCTTTAAAAAAGCAACCAAAATAGCTTGAATGACCACCATCAAAATCTCAGAAATCAGCTAGTAACAGTGGCAGAGACCTGTAATCCCAGAATTTAGAAAGGCTGAGGTAAAAAGATTGATTACAGCTTACAGTTCAGCCTTGAATACAGAGTAGAGACCCTATCTCAAAAACAAAACAAAAATTAAACCAAACAGATAAAAAAATACACAAATAAGGTAGACAGCTGGGCATGGCAGCACTCCAGAGGCAGAGGCAGGCTGATTTCTTTGTGTTCAAGGCCAGTTTGGTCTTTATAGAGTTCCAAGCCACCTGGGGCTACATGGTAAAGAATAGTGATACATAGAGAACAAAATGGTCTAATGGAGGGGGACTAGAGTTGAGGATATTACATATACAAAATTTTAAAACAAATATGTTAAATGAACAAAGTTTATAGAATATACAAATCAGCAGTACTATGCTGAGCTGTGAAATTCTGGACTCTAAGCAGGAGTTGGTTTTGAAAATGCAAAGAAGTATTCATTCAATTTTAAATGAGGGCATATTATGAACACAGTTATAAAGATTAAAAGAAGCAACACATATTTGCAGGTGGCTCATGTCAAACTAGCTAGAAGTGTTCATTATAACAGAATGACGAACACAAGACCTAAAGATAGGTTTGAGCCATATTATACAATGATTCATACCAATGTGCACAACTTGAACTTTTGTACGGTAATGAGAAGTTAAGAATGTTTGAAGCTGATAGACAACAAGACATATATGGGTACAGTTGCTCAGAATAATATGGTGGTCATACAAAGAAAATATGTCGATGATCAAATACTGGTGCTGATGTCAAGTAGTGTTTTCTTTCTTAAAGTCCATCAGAAGTACCTTAGCACCAAATCCTAAAAATGTTCTTCCTGACACATCAAGGACCTGTTCACTTTCCTTAGGCACCCTTTTGGTCCCCTACTCCCAACTCCCGGGAGGACACAGTATGATGTCAAACTTAGTCAAACAAGATGGGCTCAGTATACTACAGCCCAGAACTCCTACAACTCAAGAAATTCTTCTGCTTAGGCTTCAGAGTAGCTGGGACTACAGGTATGTGTCATCCTGCCTAACTTCTTGACACTTTAAGGAAGGCTTTGCTAACTGTTAATAAGGAAACTTACCTTTTATTAGTTTGATCATAAAACCAAATGACTTCATCCTAACCTAGATAATCACATAACTTGGAGAATCTTTTTTTTTAAAAAAAAAAAAAAAGACATTCTTGCTGGAAGCTATGAAAGCTATCAAATTTCCAACATTAATAGCTTTATGAATCTGAATGATATTTTAAAAGTTTTTAATAGTAATGAATTACAGAACTACAAGTTAGGAGAGCAAACACTGAAAGCATGAAAGGGAAAAAATACAAAATAAACACCACCACCAACAAAAAGCACCTCACTGAATTTAGAATTCTAAAGTAAAGAGCTGCATGTTGTAGCACTGTTAAGGACTAAAAAGAGGCATTTGTAACTATATTGAAAAGAAGGGCTATAAAGTGACAAAAAAACAATTGCAGTACAACAAACAGCTAAAGACTGAAATACAAACTCCTTTTATCAAAAGTATCATTAGGTACCTAAAATGATGGTACATGCCTTTAATCCCTAAGGCGGTAGAGGCAGAGAGATTTGTGAGCTCAAGGCCTGCACAGTCTATATAGCAAGTTCCAAGCTAGCTAGATCCTGTCTCAAAAAGCAATTAAAAAAAAAGACAGACAGACAGACAGACAGATAGGCCTAATCTTCTATACTTAGTTGGTGCTGTTTCAAGGTATATATGTTGCCTGGTATGACTCCTAGCAGAACACTTCACACAACTATAGTTAAAATGATCAACAAGAACTATATGTTGTTTCTTTTGTATTTGCTGCAATCATTTTACTTTCAATTTATTATTTTTACTTTTCATATACAAATAGAAGTCCTAGAAGTGTTTTCTTTTTTCATTTATTTATTATACTGTGTTCTGCCTGCATGTACACCTACACACCAGAAGAGAGCACCAGATCTCATGTGATCTGTGAGCCACCATGTAGTTGCTGGGAATTGAACTCAGGACCTCTGGAAGAGCAGCCTTGCTCTTAACCTCTGAGCTATCTCTCCTGCCCCTGTAAGTCTTTTCTTAGACCTAAAAATAAACAAAACATTTCAGATTTTAGTATATGTATTCTTTCGATGTTTTCTAGAAGTTATTAGAATACCGGTGTAAAAAGAATGTCTACCAAATTCGTCTTTTGAAAATAATGCTTTTTTTTTTTTAAAGAAAGTTAGCCTCTTAGGGGGATTTTAATTTATACATATATATTTTTTTTTCTCGTTTGTTTGTTTTCCGAGGCAGGATGTCTCTGTGTATCTCTAGCTGTCCTGGAACTCACTCTGTAGAGAGAGTTCAGGCTGGCTTGAACTGAGAGATCCACCTGCCTCTACGTCCCAGGTACCGGGATTAAAGACGTGTATCACTACCACCCAGCCTTGATTTTGTTTTCTAATGCTGAAAAACTAAGCTTTAGACACGTTTACATGTAAAAAATACATTATGCTTTTGTCTCAATTAGTAGAGAAGATTGTGCTACATCTTAAAATTATACAAAAACAGATTTCCTAATTGGGTATGATAATTCCTGCCTGTAGCTTCAACATTCAAGAAACAGACAGTAGGATTGCTTTGAGTTCAAGGCCAGCCTAGGTTGCATAGTGAGTTCCAGGACAAGTGAGGTTACAATGTGACCTTGTCTCAAAGATCAAGAAGGGGCTGAAGAGATGGCTCACTGATTAAAAGTACTTGCTACTCTTGCACAGGACCTAAGTAAGTACTGCTCCCAGAACCCATGTCAGGCATCTCACAATCAACTGTCAAGTCCAGGTCCAGGTAATCCAAAATGCTCTTCTGGCATCAACTGATAACCTGCACACACACACACACACACACACACACACACACACAGTTCACATAAATATACTCAGGAATACACATAAAATAAAGTATTTTAAAACAACAAAAGATCATTATCAGAATTTCTGACATTTTCCAAAATGTATCTTAGAGAGCCAAAGAAATGTATAAGCTTTGTTCTTGGAAAGGAGGTCTTAATTGAATAGGAAATATATATTTCAGAAATTATTCTGACAAAAACCATACTCAAAATGAATCTGCATGTTACCACAAGATTACAAACCTTGCCTTGCTGCATTGAACAGTCCACACATCCCACTTGAATATTTCCATGTTTAGCGCCTGGGATGATCTGTAATCTTTCAAAATTACTTCCCAGTATTACAATGTCACATCCAGATGCATAGGCCTAAAAATTTAAAATAAAAATGATAGACATTTCAAGAAAATATGTAGAAAACTTGCATTAAATATTGTTTAAAACAAAAATTTTAACTGCCTCCGAGACAGCCTTCATTGAACTATTTTCTTTCCTTCTTATATGCAAATCCACTACAAATCAGTCCCATCTATAGCACGAATAATAAAAACCCAGAGACAGATATTGGGGTTCAACCTGAAGATCAGTAAAGCAAAGTAGCCAAGCCACTAGAGAGCTCTTCCTCAGACTGAAAGAGCACGACTTCCTGTGTTATCCTGCTTTACAGTCCTCCCTAGTGCTGGGATTAAAGGCATGGGACTCCCTAATACTGGGATTAAAGGTGTGAGCCCCCACCACCACCTGAATCTGTTTCTGCATTGATGTTGTGTAGCCCAGGGTGACCGTGAACTCACAGAGATCCTCCTGCCTCTGTCTCCCAAATCCTGGGATTAAAGGTATATGATACCACTGCCTGCCCTCTAATGGCTTAGTTTCACCTTCTGGTCTACAGGCAAGTTTTATTTATAAAACATAAATAAAATATCACTATGCCCATCTGAAACCAATCACATGCATTTCTTCTATCTTCACTGAATGCTATGATCCCTGTTTGTAACTTCATCATCTGTCTCCTGCCCGACTGTTAACAATTCAATTGCTTACATCTTCGTCTGTTCTCAAACCAAACAGCTGACTCCTAAAGATGTTTACTGCATCAAGTTATAATTCCTGCCTAAATTTTAAAGTTTCCTACTACACTTGCAATAAAAACCCCAACTCCTTACCAGGACAGTCCATCTCAGGCACTTTTGCCTGATTCCTTCCCTCACCAGGTTGTCCTTACACTGCCCTTCCTTCTATTCCTTTTTCCATATCAAAGTAACTTATCTGAGTTTTATTTGCCTGGTCTTTGTCTACATCAGGGTTTCTTAAAACTTTGTCCAATTGAGAAATTATTGCATACTCCAAAATACAGATATGTAAAACAGGTATAAAAATCAAACATTTGCCGGGCAGTGGTGGCGCACGCCTTTAATCCCAGCACTTGGGAGGCAGAGGCAGGTGGATCTCTGTGAGTTCAAAGCCAGCCTGGTCTACAGAGTTCCAGGGCAGTCTCCAAAGCTGCAGAGAAACCCTGTCTTGAAATACCAAAATTAAAAAAAAATAATGATAAGTATTTTCAAACAATTATTTGGCATACACAAAATTTTAACATTTATAAAAGGTAAGAACAAATTTCTATATTAGTGAGATGAATATGCTTTTTTATTATTAAAAAATATTGGCTGAATATTTTATGAAAAAGATATGTAGCGTGTTGTCTAATATTTTCAGTTTACTGATACCTTCATTTTATAAGCCTGTATTTTGAGAACACCATTTTACATAAAATACGTATTATAAAATGGCAGAAGCATGCTTAGAGAAATTTCAGAAATGGATGGACATTCCGTCCTAAAAATAAACCGAATTCATGGAATTATTTCTGGTGAAACTCAAGTTAGCAGCCCAAACACAAAATTTAAAATCAAACATTATTTAACACTATATAATCCAAAATAGACTAATCTGAATGCTTTCTTAGATCTCTTAGGACCAGCTACCCAGGTGTGGTACAGCCCATAATGTGCTTTGTCTTTAGAGCAGTTGATTCCATCTCATGCTATCTCTGTTCCATTTGTTCTCAGAACATTTGCTACTCTCTACCTCTCTAGCTGCTTAGGATGCAATGACAAAGGACACCATGGGCCCCAGAAAGAAAGAATTAGGCTACGGTTTAAAAAAAAAATCACTGTGTGGTGGTGATGCACGCCTTTAATCCTAGCACTTGGGAGGCAGAGGCAGGTGAATCTCTGTGAGTTTGAGGCCAGTCTGATCTACATAGTGACTTCCAGAGCAGCCAGCGCCATATAGAGATACCCTGATTCATAAATAACTGAGTGAGTGAGTGAGTGAGTGAGTGAGTGAGTGAGTGAACACAGGAGGAATGGATAATCTGCCTAGAGACTTCTACTTTAAAGCTTTAGGAATGAGAAGTTAGCTAAATATTAAGATCTTTTCTGCAAAAGCAGGAGTTGAAAAGCTGCTTGAAGAATGTGTAAAAGTGCTTAGACATAAGAGAGAAAAAGTATTTAGGATTCCTACTGTACAAATTGTGAATAACAGATATAGCTCAAGTTTAAGAAGGAACCTTCTACAAGCAATAGACTAGAAATGTCTATTAAAATACCCGAAAAGGTCACACTTATCTTAATGTGCCTTCTGCTCTGGCAGTGTTAAAGTAGAGATGAAGTATGACTGCATACAAGAACATTGGTAGTATGGACAAAGATAAGGAAGAGATCTGATATTTATGAGTTAAGACTCTACAGGACTTGAGAAAAATGGAGGAGGAGGTATTGAGAATTCTACCAACCCTCTAGTTTAAAAAAACAGCTAGGGACCCAGTGGTCGTAGCACACACCTTCAATCTCTTGGGAAATCTCTGAGTTCAAGGCCAGCCTGGTCTACAGAGCAAGTTCCAAGACAGCCTGGAATACAGAGAGAAACCCTGTCTCAAAAAAAAGAAAAACTAAAAAGAGAGAAAGGCAGATAAACAGACAACTGGTTGATGACTATTCTCAATGATACTAATATAAGAAAACAAACCAAACAAGGTGGGAAGGAAAGGCTGGAAGACATACCAATAGGGGAAACTGAGCCTAAACAATGATTTTGAGCGTGTGTTGCAACTTCAAGTGAAAAAAATCTAAGAATTGTTTATCATTTTGAAATTCAAAACACAGATCTCACCACTAGAGGTAATATACCCTACAGAATGGAAGACCAAGGACAAATTATCATCCTGAAAGGCACCTTACAAAGAACACTGAGTAGAAGAAAGAAGAAAAAGGAAGGGTAATAAAAGGAGAAAAGACGTAACTAACTAAAAGACGTTATAACTATAACTAACTATAAGAAGGATGTTATAACTAAGCTAAGGAGAAAACTAAATAATAGTGAATTGACAAATGCCAAAGAGAAAGAAACATGGAAGACACTGACAACTAAGGAGACATAGGCTGCCAGAAAGCACTGTTTTTAAGATGAATGTTTTAAGCATATCTTGAAATTTCCAGAGAAAAAAGAAAGTAGATAATAAAGGATCAATGCCCCAGATAGAATTTGAAAAGGTAAAACCCACAGCATAGAGGAAGGGGTTAACCTAGGACATGTAGGATAGAATATATCATTCATTGTGCAAAGATGGGGGGGNGGGGAGGAAGGATGCTGATATAGTGACTTTTTTGTCTTGTAACTGACAATGAGGGAGTGATTAGCTGACAGATTCCAGGTGGATGTTTATATGAGTAACAGAATGTTGGGCTGGGAGGTTTTATCTCATGGAGGAACATGAGATAAAACAAAATAAACAGATGGGGGGTGCTTGGGAAGCTTTGAGGTCTCATCTAAAGGTGGTAAATACAATTGCATTTTCCAGTTTTATTTATATTATCAAGGAGTGATCAAGAGTCAGAAACAGAGATACAAAAAGGAACAAAGAAAAAACAAAGCGTGTTGGATTTGGTTAGATTCAAGAAAACAAGAAGGTTCAATGTTGACAACAAAGACTATTATTAAATTAACTCATGTCAAATTATCTAAATTATAAGACGTAGCTGTCTAAAAATAACCATGCTAAATAATAAGGACAAGGTTCAAGGTCTGGTTTCCACATTGTTTAGCACAGAAGTGATATGAATTCCACAATCAGAAGTTCACGCAAGAAAATCCAAGAGCAGAGAGAGTAATCAGAGGTAGAACATGCTCTTGCACGAAAAAAGCCCTGGTTTCACTCTGTATTAATTTCTCTCACATATACATATGTACTTCAAGTTCTAGGCCCAAAATAAATGGATGCCATTTCTAAAAGAAAGAGTACATTTACTCTCTCGCTGCAATGTTTTCCAAAGTTTGTGAAAAGTAGAAACAATGCTGTTTTAATTTTTATTGTTTTGCATTTTTAGTCTATAAATTTATATAAAATCTGTGCTAACAAAGGTGTAGAATATATATATATATCATCTTAAAGTCACCTAAAGTAGTTTTATCAATATACAAAATTAATTCAACTTCTAGAACTTATATCACCTGTCAGAGTACTAATCATGAAAGTATATCAATAAGAAAAGAACCTTAAAATGGACTGTGAGCAAGGCCTGCTAGTACATTCCCTTAGTAATCCCAGCACAACTGAGGCTGAGAAGGGATCTAAATGCAAAGTCAGCCCTGGCTACCTAGTAAACTACAGTCCGGGCTATATAATAAGACCTTATTTCAAAAATAACAAAAGCCAACATGGCAGTGCACACCTTGAATCACCAGAGGCAGGAGATCTCTGTGAGTTCAAGGTCAACCTAATCTATACAATGAGTTCCAGGACAACCAGGATTATGTCTCAAAATATAAAAACAAAGTCAATACAATTTAAACATTAGTTTTATAGACTTGTCTGAAATAAATTATTCACAAAAACTCACTTAAGGTGCTTTGACCTTAATATGAAGGGTTACCAAATGCAGCTTAATGGCAAAGTTGGTATTTAACATGCTTCTAGTCCTGGGTTCAGTTCCCAGTACTACAAACAAACAAACAATAGCAACAACACTGTGCTGGATTAACAAATACACTCTCACAAAATATTTGTATATTACAATTGGTACACCAACTACTTCTGTCAGATCTCTAACCAAGCCAGGAGAATGGCATATATAATAATCCAGTACTTAGGTGGCAGAGGTTAAGAGGTCAGCCTGAGCTACATAGTAAAATCCTGTCTCAAAATAAATAAATAAATAAATAAATAAATAAGTATAATTAGAAGCCTTTGTTCCTAGCCAATGAAGGTTCTCAGCTGAAAATCATCCAGTTAGGTACAGGTAACAACAGTAAGTCACTAACTCAAGTAAACAGGATGCAATGCACAGGAAGACCTGAATCCAGTGCACTAGGAAGCATCAATCAAAGGACCTTCTTAACTTCCAAGTCTGACAATTAACCTGAAGTATTTATTCTAAATTTCAAAATCCAAGTTTGTAATAGCCAGTCTTCTAATCTGGAAACTGATTTCTCTAAAACAAAGTTTGTTTTCGTGAACCTTTCGTTTTAGGTAAATGTCCTAAAATTTTTCTTTCTAGAATATGCTCTGGTTAAATAACTCAAGTTTGATTATGTTGTAATTAATGCTTATTCTCTCTTTTAAAACCATAATATTGACAATTAGTGTAATTTTAATGATTTTTAAGTGTACTTACTTCTACAAATCACAGTAATTGATAAAATAAACCAAAAATTTTAAAACAAAGGCCAACTAAGTTACTTGGAACGACATTATAGATACCATGAAGTTTTTTCTTCTTCCAGATAGGTACAAAGGCAAACTTTCCCCGTCTATAACCTCCCCACCCACAAAGGCGTACACCATTCACAGAACCCTTCCATTTTCCACAAAGATATACACCATTCATAGTCCATTTTCCAAATACAGCAATCACAGTGCCACCAATAAAGCATCCCTAAAATAAAACAAAGATTACTATCACAGAAAGTTGGGGGAAGAGAAACTTATTTAGTCTCCCTACCAAAACCCCCATGGAACCATAGCTGCATTTTTGAATTTGTGACTGGATCTACTTAGACATGAGTGAGCACCGAGTTGTCTAATATTAAAGAAAGCCTGAAGCTATAAAATATTTGTTTTACCCTCGATACAAAAAGAAAATCCTAAATACTAGCTTTCTGTTTCTTAAAAATTAACCTCCTTGAATCAGCAAGCAAGGTACTTACAAGCCTGATGACCTAAATTCAATTCAAAGAACCCTGAGTTCAACCATCAGCACATGAAGAGATCAATCAATCTCCTACAATACATGTGACACATACACACATTAAAAAAAAAGTAATAAAATTGAAAAAAATAAATTAACTCCCTTTCTGTTTCTTCTAAAACACATTGTCGGCACTAAGTATAGATTAATTACAAAAGGAAAAAGCATTTTATGTCAGTATTCTACAAAAACTATTAAGACATCTAAATTCTAATTAATGGTATCTCTTTTTAAATTACTGTGTCTTGTAAACAGAGCATTTCTTCAATCCCCCCTCAAAGGAAATTAAGATGAATAAAAGAAAGAGGGAAGCATTACTGTAACCAAAGAAAAAAAATAATTTGGCTCATGTATCCATTATCTCTCCTAATTCCTCATTTGATGTTGATGATAAAACATGTAACAAATGGACTATGAAAAACTTTCATGAAACTTTAGTAGAAATATTGTATTTAGGCTCATATCTAAATTATTAAAGCAATTTCAAAAGACTACAATTATTAACTGCACTACAATAAAGCTGCTTTGCTCACACATCAAGTCAACCAGTATTTATACACTTTCTAGTACAAAGTACCATGAATTAGGCACAATGAACTATAACCTTAATTTAATAAACATTTCATGTAACAAACACTAAACAGTGTCCCATTAAAAGATAGAAAAATAAAATTTAATGGTTAGAAAAAGAAGTGCTCAAAAACAACTAATGACAAAGACCTGTGGCCCAAGCTAGCAGCAGACAGGAGGATCAGAAGTCCTGGGCATTGTGGCAAAGTGCTGACTCAAAAGAAAAGGTGAAAACAGTGTTGAAGATTCAAAGAGCTTCCCTAGCATGTGAGCATGTGCAAGGCCCAATGGTTTGATCCTTGAATCAAAAACAAAAACAAAATTTTCAAAAATTAAAAACAAGCAAGCAAGCAAACAAACAACCTAATTATAAAGAACCACGCTTGAGCCAGGCGTTGATGGAGCATGCCTTTAATCCCAGCACTTGAGAGACAGAAGCAGGCAGATCTCAGTGAGTTCGAGGCCAGCCTGCTCCACAGAGCGAGTGGCAGGACAGTTAGGACTGTTACACAGAGAAACTTTGTCTCAAAAAATCCAAAAACAGAGGGTGGAAGGAGAGTGGGAAAAAATATACATAGCTCAATGAAAACATTAAAAAAACAAACAAAAAGAACCATGTTTGAAACCAAAGCAGTTATGACTCAACTTCTACTTCAGTGACTGTCTAGGCACTCCCAAGGAAGCCACCGAGGACACATACTCAAGGCAAAAGTACTTAACAATGAAATAAAAGCATTCATTCTGAATGCATAAGTGAGATAGTCAGTGTCCACTAGTAGCTTTCCAAGAGCAAATCCAAACTAGTTTGAGGCAGTTGATGTAGTAAGAAAAAAAACTGAATGTTTTGATATGATAACCTATATTAGTAACAGCATTTTAAAACACGAAAATTGGCATTCCAATTCAATTTGAAGTATGTCAAGACTTTACTTAGGAACCAGTCTTGTTCTTGTGATCCTCCGAGCCCTGAAATATTTGCAAAAGTGTAAAGGGAAAGGAAAATAAATATTACACAAATAAAAAGTGTAAAGGGAAGAATTGCACACGGGCTCAACTTCAGAGAGATCATCAAGTTCCACAAAGGATGAAGGGATCCTTCAATAGGAGACTGCAAAATCTCAAGTCCCCACCTCAAGTACAACTGCAACTCAGAGGGATTTTTAGTCTTTGCATATAATCTATCATTAATATTTTGCTCTTCTTGCTAAAAAAAAAAATAAGAACTCAAAAGCTGGGGGGGGTGGTGAGCTTGGAGGAATGCTTGACTAGAATGCCAGAGGCCTATGAGTTGATCCTCAGAGCCTTCAATCCCATTCAAACAAAAGAGGTTAAAAACAAATCTCAAGGGAGAAAATAATAGACTGTTCATAAACATGAAGGAGAAAACGGGCAATTTCAAGACAAAGAAATACAGGATGTACTAATTTATTCAGGAAACTAAGGGCAAGAAACTTGCTGAAATGGAATTACAGCTGGCTGCAGGAAAAAAACATGACTCTAAAAAGAGAGCTGGGATTTTTATACCAAACTAATGTATTTATATGTGTTTACTCTCTAATGTGTGAATAAATGTGTATGTAACTTATTTGTATGCTTATATGAAAGCAATCTGCAACCAGCTTGAGGAAGGTCATCAACACTTGCTTTAGGAAAAACTGACTAAAAACAGAACTGGGCAACAAGTTACATGATAGTATAAGATACATTTCTTAGCTCCTGAAAAGCAACATGGAAGCAACTGGCCAAGGTTTTACAGAGGAATACATGTAGGTGTAAAAATGAACAGTCAAATTAATCATTCTATGAAGTACCCATACTGTGGTCTTGTGTACATTCAGAACGCCTTCCTTTAGAAGCTGAGAGCATTTGCCTTGGAGAAAGCCCTCATAAAGCTTAGGGGATGGCAGAAAATGCAATACTTCTCTATCCTATACTCTCCAACCTTGGGAGACCTTTAAGGAAGCTGTACTTCCTTCCCTTAAGAACAGATAGCAATGTCAGCAGAGGAGTGACAAGTGCTAAGATTTCTCCCTCCCCTCTCTTCCCCTAGGCAAACAGCACGAAGTAGAATCTTGACAACTACTAGCATCACGTGCCACTACACTGGGAAGTCACCGTCTCTATCCCAAAGCAGGGAACTTAGTTGACACAACTCTAAAAGTACACTTTAAGCATTAGATCCCTAAATCATGTTAAATGCTGAGTATTACTTAGTCCTGCGCGCGCGCACACACGCGCACACACACGTATCCGGGAAATTATGATTCCTAAGCCTGGGGCATCTATTAAGCTGTTTTAGTTATACAAAATTCTACACTTAATCACAAAGTTGCTGCAAAAGTCATCAGTACTACAGATATAGTCAGATTAAAGATCTCAAGTCCACTACTGAGTTATGACTTGAAATTACTAAACTAAGATAGAAATGTCATTTATACCGATAAAGCCAGAAATGTGAGACCGATCATCTTCGTTCTAATAGCAGGAAAAGGCAAAGAAGAGCAAGTCACTTTGGCTAAATCTTAACCTGCCCTTAGCAAACAGGGGATACCCTAAAACTACAATGGTGAAACTGTCAGCATTACCTTGAATACCCTCAAAACTTTTCAAGAAGTACAAGGCCGCTGCCTCTGCAACTCAAAGGATGATAGGAATGAATGAAGAATAGTTTCCTTGCAAAGTTATTCGTCGGCGAACTTTAAGGAAAATAAACAGGCGCTGTTTTCATTATGCTGCTATTTGCGCCGGCTTAATAATCAGTAACTGTTGGCCTTAGAACTGGAAAAAAAAATGAAACATATCCCAACGACTGAAACTAAATTCATTCGACAATTCTCGCTAGGCAGCGAGGAAAATCAAAATACCCACTCCACCCCACCCCCAACTCGCTCAACTATCATTTTGGAAGAGCTACTTTGGCCCGAGGGGGTCGGACTACCATTTCTGAAAGGCCGAAAGCACGCTAACCGGCGCGGAGGCCGAGCGAGCGAAGCGTCAGCCTGCTCCAGGCCTCTCTCCCTTCTCCCTCTCTCTCTCCCACACTCACCGTGAAGCGCTGCTCGCCGACGCTGCCCACCGAGAAGCAGTGGTCGCCGGGGTTCACGGCGCCGGTCAGCACCTGGTGCAAGTTCATGGCGG